>SNQJ01S0014094.1:148389-171625 GCA_010110895.2 Picea sitchensis
GGCACAATGTCTGGCTTCCATGTTAGTCTTAGAAGTCCTTCAAACTTGTCCCACCCAGCGAAAGTCCTTACTTTCCACCCTGGGAGCAGTCGACCCTGTCGATACCCGACTCATCACATTTGACCTCAACAGTGGAGAACCTCGCTTCCCTGTTCTTATTACTTCCCCTGTCAAAACATTACAGTTCAGAACATTACAGTTCACCGATGCATCATTGATGAAGGCACATCCACCTGTATCATGTCCAAATCTATATGGAAGAAACTTGGTTCCCCGGAAATCATACCATCTTCCATTACCTTAAGAGCCTACGATGGCAGACCCTCATCCCTGAAAGGAATCTTCCAAAATGTCCCTGTCGATCTCGGGGACAAAACTATTCTAATTGACATTGAGGTTATCGATGCCCCACTCGACTACAATATCTTGTTTGGTCATAGCAACATGTATGCTATGAAGGTCGTCGCCTCTTCTGTGTTCCGAACCATGATGCTTCCCCATAATGGAAAGATCATTACCATCGATAAAGTATCACATTACGATCCTAACCCTTCATCCAACATCGATAACATCCTCCCTTTTATCCACACTAATCCCAATGCCTATCCACTCATTGATATAGGCCCCGGAATATTTAAAGACCCATCCTTGCTAGGGATATACCACGAAGCACCACCGCTCCTCCATCCCTCAACAGAAGTATGTGTCGTATCCTCCAATGGAACAACAACTGAAACTAACCTCCCTCCCACCGAGGCCTCTTTCATCCCTAACATCCCACTAGTCGCAAAACTTATCCCTCAGGAATCCCCTAGAACTAATTTAGCTCGACCTGTTCCTGATCTTCCCCAGGGATAGATCCCGGTTCGGGAAACAGTCCCCCAAGCCATTACCCAAATCCCTTTCTTTTACCCCCCACCAGGTGTACAATATTTCCAGGTCATTGCAACGCCTAACCTTCCTAATATGGTGTTGGCAATCCCAGTTTGGTATTTACATCCACCTGAGATGGTTCCTCAACCATCCCTCCCTCCCTAAGCAAAAGGAATCCGGATGCAGATTCCCATACTCACTCCCACCATACCCCCTACACCCCCACTCACTAACCCCCCTGCTACAGATGGGGGTAGGCAAAATAAGAAAGAGCCCACAACTCCACTTCCCTAACGTGTCCAACCTCCTTGCACGCTATGTGAGAAATATGGACACCACACCAACAAATTCCCATCTCTTCCTGAGTTACGTAATCTCATCCAACTCCCTTGAGAACCACCACCACTTGTTGCTTCCTCTAGTATTGTCGCTATCTCACAGAACACAAGTAACAAAGGACTGTGAACCAAATTCGCATGCACCATCTGTTTAGAATATGGCCATTACACACACCACTGTCCAGCATTACCTCAATTTCAACAGACACTAATAGTTGTACGCCAGAGCTTTCAGCAAACACCCACCCCAACTCCTATCACCGACATTCATTATGTCACAACCTCAGTCAATGAACATATGAGATGTCCTTTCTCTCTATGTGAATCACTTGATCATTTCACATATCAATTTCCTATGATCATTGAATACAGGCATCGTCAAATGTCCCCTATTCAAAATCATACCCCCCCTACCCCGACAAAACCGATAAATACCCTTACCCCATCAATTGATATGGTTCATATCTTCCCACTAGAACCTGAGGCACTCCCTTCTCCCCCATGGTTCCTAGATGATTTATATGAGGAGTTACCCCCAAATCCCCCCAATTCTCCAATTCATTTCCCCATGAACATTCTACGACCGACTACCATTTTTAACCCACAATATCTGGATATTTGGTTTATGTCGAGCGAACCATTGCGATCCCCCTCCATCAATCCCCCTACGTCTTTATCAGAAGGAGACAATGCCACAATGACAGTCACCGAGGTCACTCCTCTTGATCCCCTATATCCACGCTGGTTTCATTGTGATGAAGATATCCTTGAGGAGTTAACTACCCCCGATTGCCCATGGGATGCACTCCACCACATAGCGTTCTTTCTTTCACAGGAAGCCTTCATGCCTCCTAACAAACACCCCATATACACAGTCAAAACCAAATATTTTCTCCCATCAAGGCATATAGATTGGTTCAATAACCCTATTCCTACCCCCGACAGTTTCGAGGAAGGTAATATGGCCAATATATCCCCAACCATCAAAATAGATATTTCCATCAAATCTAGAATTATCGAGGAAATCACCATTGGCACTGCATGTTCTCTAGAAGAAATCATCGCCTACAAAGCCCTCTTCCAGGAATACCAAGACATTTTTTCCTGGTCATACACAGAAATGCCTAGCCTTGATCCCTCTATTGTCGAACATCACATAGACACCTGGCCTGATATCACACCCGTCCTCCAAAAACAGTGACCGCTACACCCATCCAAAGAAGTGGCAATCAAAGCTGAGATTTACAAACTACGCGCTATAGGGTTCATTTACCCCATAGCCTATACATCATGGGTCTCCAACCCTATCCCCGTTAACAAAAAATAGGGCACTATCTATGTCTGTACAGACTTCTGCGACCTCAATCATGCCTGTCCCAAAGACAACTTTCCAACACCCTTCATCGACCAAATAATTGATGATTGCATAGGTCATGAGGCTTTGTCCTTCATGGACGGTTTCTTTGGTTACAACCAAATCCAAGTTCACCCTGTCGATCAGTACAAAAGTACATTCATGACCCCTTGGGGCACCTTTGCATATCATGTCATGCCATTCGACCTTAAGAATGTTGGCACCACTTTCCAATGGGCTATGACATATGTTTTTCACGATCTGGCTCATATCATCCTCACATACTTAGATGACCTCACTGCTCGATCTAAGAAATGCACTCATCATCTCGATGATATATGAATCATCTTCCATAGGTATTGTCAGTACAATATCCACTTGAACCCCCTCACATGCATATTCTGCGTCACTATTGGGTGCCTTCTTGGGTTCATAGTTTCCCAATGTGGCATTACTGTGGACCCCATCAAAGTCCAATCCATCACATAAATTCCACCCCCACAGAATTTACACCAACTACAGAGACTTCAAGGCAAAGACAACTTTTTAGGATGCTTTGTCCCAGATTAGGCTACCCGTGCACATGGCTTCCTTCACTTACTTTGTCATGACATCTCATTTCAATGGGATAAACATGCCCAAACCAATTTTGACGATCTCAAAGCAGCTCTCTCCAGCACCCCGTTGATTAGTCCACCTAACTATAACCGTGATTATCTCCTCTACATATCATCCTCATCCATTTCAGTAGCATGAGTGCTCGTCCAAATAGGGGATGATGCCCGTGAGAATGTGATTTACTACATTAGTAAAAACCTTTCAAGAACACCCTTGAAGTACAATCATGAAGAAAAGCTAGCCCTCACAATCCAGAAATTGCACCACTACATTCTTCTTCGAACTACCAAAGTCATCGTAGATTCCAACCCCATGCCATACTTGCTCATTCGTCGAAAAAATAATGGTAAATTTGCTCGATCGATCATCATCCTTCAGGAATACGATTTTGAATTTTCAACACCCAAGAGAAATAAAAATCTCATCCTCGCCGAACTTATCACGACTTTTCCCTCCGACACTACCAGTCCACCAGTCAATACCAACCTCCCCGATGAACATATTTTTTTTTATCCCCTCAGATGACCCTTGGTATGGCAATCTTCTTGTCTATCTTCGAACACAAAACATTTGGAAACCACCTCTCCAGAGATGATCATCATCATATTCGTCACCATGCACCTCGCTATCTCCTCATAGGGGACATCTTTTATCGACGAGGAGTCGACACCATACTCTGTCGATGCTTAGCCATTGACGAGGCCGACGGAGTCTTGAATGACTGCCACAGCGGTGCTTGCAGAGGCCATCTCTTAGGACTGTCCACCGCTCAGAAAATCATCCACGCAGGTTAATTTTGGCCTATATTATTTCACAACTGCATCCATGCCGTGAAACGATGTGATAAATTCCAGCTTTACGCCAACAAAGCACACGCACCACCTGCTCTTCTACACCCTATCATCATCGCTAGTCCCTTTTGTAAATGGGGCATCGACTTCATGACTTGCAACCCTACATCCAGCAAAAGACACAAATACATAGTCATTGTAGTTGATTACTTTACCAAGTGGGCTTAAGCCATGCCTACCTTCAACAACACCGCTGACACAACAATGTGTTTTTTTCTTTAACCACGTCATATACCGCTTTGGAGTACCACTTCAACTAGTCTCTGATCACGGGAAACATTTCGAGAATGAGATTTTCATGGAACTCTCATCCCGGTTAGGCTTCTCCCATGATTTTTCCTCACCATACTTCCCTCAGTCCAACAGACAGGTAGAAGTAGTTAACAATGTCTTAAAAACCATGTTGCAACGCATCGTTAACAAACATAAAACCATTTGGCATCATATGTTATTTTCCACACTCTAGGCTTATCGCATAGCAGTCAAAACTGCCACTAGTTTCACACCTTTTCATCTAGTCCACGGGGTTGAGGCCACTCTTCCCATCGAATGAGAAATTCCCACCTTACGCACCACTATAGAAGCAAGTACAAATGAGGTGGCAATGTGGGCCCCACATCTATATATAGGCCCTTTTTGCCAAACTTCCAAACTCAATTTTGGGAGCTTTGAGCGTCCATTTTTCGATCCATATTTAGCCACGGGATAAACACCCCGTCATCGACATCAAGATAGTCCCCAAGCCATTTCTCATCCTTAGCCCCCAGGGAGCCATTTTTCCATACCCCGTTTAGGTACGCATGCTCAAGTTCAAAATTATCAAATAAATGGTTATATGTTCGATTATCTTCAGATATTGTTCATGTTGGGTATTTGGTTGTCATGTGTGCAGGAAATTGGTCATCACACACTACCAAGACCCCTTCAGGTATATAATCAACATTGGCATGTAATCATTCCCTCTGAATCTCAATTGCATCTCCAGTCACACCCTCTAAAACTTTCCTTTAGGGTCCCTATATCCGACTCTGCAGTACTTTCACCTCCACTACATTTTGTGTACTATCACCCGGTAGCACTCTCCCCCACATGATTTGTCCCATTCATAGCCCCCCTTGGCACTTTGACACTCATGTTGTTTCAACTTTTAGATATGGGAGTCTTTATAGTCTTACATCATGTCACAAATCAGCCACATACTCCTTCTCCTCATTTTGCTAGACTACCGAACGAACTCCCAGGGCACTTCCTCGTGGTTTTATTTTGACTGCACTCCTGCAACATCATTTACCATCCATTTCATCCACCGTCAATTTTTCCATCTTCAGATTGCCCTCCATACATTTCCCTACTACAAAAACCCGCCTATGGGGCCCCAACCCCCCACTTCTTTTTTAACCAACTTGTGCCATCCTCGAGCCAAGCCATCTTACACTGGGGCACCCATTTCTGTATCTGCATTATTATCCCCACTGATTTTTTTAATTCTTTTTGTAATTAATCCTTTGTTTCCAACATTTTACATAGCTTTTTGTCGTCACCTTTGGCAACCTTCTTCATTTTTGGAAAATGAACCCCATGTCACCCTTGGTTGGGGAATTCCTTATCACCTACTCTTGTTGACATCGTCCATATACTCTGAGTATCCCACAGGCCACCTACCTCTACTCTCTGAGTTTGTTCACTTTGTCCCGCCTCTGGCACAACTTATCCCACATCTTGTTGTCCCCCTGACACTCGACCTAGTTGAATGGTTGCGGCCACTTATACTTCGCATATATTCCCAACCAAGGCCAGCCTTGAGTCTCCATGCATATTGACTTCGTTCATGTACCTCCTCAGTTCCTGATCTCACCTAGTGGATTTCACGAAGCCCTTTGCTTCTTGGAGTCACATCTCCCTTTTTGTCGACATCAACACAATTTCTAGAAGGGCGATAGTATCTTGACTCTCATTACCTTTACAATGAGAAGTCTCAGACAACATAGGGAGAACCATCATTTCTCTCTGTTGTCATTGACCCCCATAAAATTCGACTTCAACACTTTCTCATGTTACAGTGGGTCTTACTTTGCGACTATTGCAGTTGTTTTTTATATTTGTGGAAGACATATGAACTTTGTTGGGCTATCAATGCCCACAGAATCCATGATACTTATTACAAGTGTCATTTCCTACTGTTCAGAGTATTCTTCCTCATTAGAATTTTCCTCTACCTTTATCAAAACCTCCCCCGAGGGCACTGCAGTTGTCTAAATCAACACACAGTTTTAGTTACTGGACAACACCCCTTTTTTTGAGTTACATGACATGAGCATGGGGCATGCCCGCCTCATTTGTACACAATTTCTTTTCCACACCTTCCGAAAGGTTGGGTCCTACAGGTTCCCTTCTCCCTCCAATGAGTCACTCTTGATACTCTCACTATCACTCTTTCTTACAACGATACTCTCAGTAGAAGAAACATTGATCAATTTTGGTTATCCGTATGCTCCTAACCTCATCCATTAGGGGGCATCTGTTATCATTGAAATTTCATCTGTAAATGGTTATAGGAATCCAACATCTTCAAACAACTATTAGTTCACCCATGGACCAAAATTTCCAAAAATCATTTCTGAAAGGTCCAACACTATACAACCGGTTATAAAATCAGGATGCGTTATGACTATACAAGGTGTGTGTGCACATGCACCATCAAGAAACACAGGAAAAGTGCACATGTGCACGATGCACAATTGTGGATGCTAAAAGCCACACACACTTGAGAACGACACATTTATGATGTTGATCGGCCTCCCACCCACTTTTGGTTCAGCTTCCAAGTCGATTTGACATCCAAATCTCGGCTGGATCTGGTTGGGTGCTTGGTCAAAGACCTAAAGGTTCCCTAAACAACCTCTTTTCACACTAAAAGTTGGTTTCACAATACCTCAAAGTGGTGCTATAAAACAAGGCCATGGGTGCACTACATCTTCAAGGAATTCATTTGCAAGGTTATGTTGTTGTTATTCTCTTGGGGAAACCTCTTTTCTCATCAAGAGAATACTAGAACCATTCCATTTAGGCAACCCGCATCACCTTTTGAGTGGGTTAGCTTGGGATTCTTTCACCATTTATTTCAAGTTTTCAAGTTGTAAGAAGAGCTCAATCTTGGGGGTCTAAGATCCCTCCCTTGGAGGAAGAAGGGACCCAAAGTCCCCTTTCTCTTTGGTGTTTTCTTTTCACTATTACAATCCTTTCCATTGGTGACATGAGCCTTGTTTGTTTCTTGTTCTTATGTCCTTATTCACAATAGTTTAATTGTTTTTTCCTTTCCTAGTTTAATTCTTAGCTTAGTCTTTTATGTTTATTCTTATAACCCTTTCCTTTACTAATGTCTTTCTTAGCTAACCCAACTAAGCTTGTAAGCACCTTTGTTTTTCTCATTTAGGTGACAAAAGAGGCGCAACACTCCCAATGAACAAGTCATAGCAAGATTCCCTAAAAGTTCCCAAGTTCTTTATGTTATGATATTTACCTGTGTTTTCTCATCTAGAACAAAATCAACGTCGAAGTCTCATATTCTTGCTTCAAGGAATTATTTTTCTTTGAATATCTCTGATAAGCTGACATGTTGGTGGTCATTCATGGTTTCTTTCATATGTAGCAATACTCTCTCTAATTATTTCTGGGTTTCTTCCATTTCTAGATCCACCTTAGGGTTTTCTTGTCTTATGTTCATTCCTTCAAGCCTAGCAATCATTCTAGGTCAATCCAATACTCCATGGTCCATAGATTTGCAACAATGACAACTAGGTATTCTCCCAGGGAATTCCTTAGCAAGATGTCCCAATTTTCTACAAGTGTAACAGAGGGTTAATCCTCTCTTTCTTTTAAATGATCCCTAACCTTTCCTGTACTGTGCGCTAGGGTCATGGTAGCTAACCTGCAGATAGTTCTTTCTAGGATACTGCATACACTTGTTAGTCCAAACATTCTTTCTATGCATAGGTATAGTATATCTTTCACTATTCTTATCAGATCTAATCATATCAAGCATTATTTCATCTATTAGTGCCCTAGTTTTCAAGCTAGGACAAAATCTATCAAACATACCTAGATTCATACTGTTGAATAAAAAAATTCCACTTATCTTACTTAAAGATTTCATATCTAAAACTTTTCACTATTCTTAAATTTACCAGAGCATAGAGCTTGCAGATATTACCTATTTTCTTCAAATCTGACCTCTTTTCTTTAGATCAGGATTCTTTCTTAAGCACAGAGCTTCCACAATTTTGGTTCGGATCTTTGCAAAAATCTTCTTCTTCCTTAGTTCCTAGAAATCACAGTTTTAGGTCCCGACAATGGAACCATTTGTTGGCACAGGAGCAGACCCAGGTTTCAATGCTACAACAGTGCACCAACAAAACCCTAACTATTGACCCTTTTGGCAACACCTGTGAAGCAGATGAAGTCTCACCCAAGGTAGAGGCAGGGGTGGTTGCAGGACACAGGTGTCTACAACCTTAGCTAGGACACAGATATGTGATTGTAATACTTAACAGAGAACTTAGCACCGATAGTTCCTCAATATTTAACCAATATCTACTACATGGATAAAACAAAGCATCACAACCTTCACTCAGATCTGATGTATCTAGCACTTATCATAAAGAGGTAGATTAAATATAGCAGATTCAAGCACTAAGCACATTCATATATGTCAGATCTACATCCATATACATCATTAGCACAAAGCATAAACATATCTATCTATCTATATCAAATCACTTAGTAATTAAATACATAAACACATCAAGGCATTGCACAAATAATAATAACATAGTATTTATGTGGTTCACCCCCACCTTAGGGCTACGTCCACCAACTCTTCTCTTCTTTATTATCTTCAATCAGTCATCTACATGCACAGAGCCACAAAAACCCTACTCTGCATAGGATAGGATATCTATGCACACCTCGCTAGATCCTCCTTACTTGAGTTAGGTCTAGCACAAAGCCTTTCATAGTCTATTACAACCACTTGCACTTAGCTCTGCAAGTCTCACATAGTATGCACAAACCCTTTACAATCCATACTTGCACTTATCACTTAGCACTTATCTTATCAACCAAGCTACTTACATTGCCTAGATACTTATTTATACTTTACAAAATAGGCCTAAACATGGGTAAACCCATGGGCCGACATCCCATACCCATTACATAATCCCAAATCCCAAAAATGACCCAAAAAGGGGCCAAGATCTTACGATCTTTGCTTCGTCTTCGACAAGCTATTGAAGTCCCAAAATAGGTCAAATTTGACCAAGGATATACCAAAACTTGGTAAAGGGCCAACAACTCCTTAAAACACGAAAATATATTTGAGTATGCTTATATTTTCACACTCGTATCATGTATTTGAAAAGACGTCCACCTGGTATAATTTTACCCCTTTTTCGGGCTAGATGGACTATTTCCGAAAAAGGAACACCCTATCCCTTGTGGTTAGGAGACTTCTCCTTCGCATTGTTTTAAACTTTTTCGGGCCCAGGAGACTAAAATTTAGGATAAAATTACCCCACTGGAGTCTTCTTTAAGTTTTTTAGACTCCTTAAAATTGAAAACACCGGTGAGCACAAACCTACCTGGGCTCGACAAAAATCCACAGGTATGTATATAGAGTTTTTTTTATGACCTTTTCAAACTCTTTAAATAAGAAAAGGACATCATATTTTCCTTCTTTGGACTCATTAAAATTTACATCGAAGGACCCATTCATGGGACCGAACCCCTCCTTCCTCAGGTTTGTTAATAATATGTCGAGGGACTCATCATCACATGAGCTATAGTGAGCATCTTTTATCCTCCTCCATCTAGTAAAACTAGAAGGAGGTACTCACCAATAATGGTGAAGAATTTTTACAGGGTTTTTTCATCCCCTTGTCTTCATTAATTAGCATTTGTCCTTACTTTGTGTCATCCTTGAACAACACACCTATTTTATCACCTCATACAACAATCAGACTATCCATTTTCTCTCATTTGACCACCATTCCCATCATTGTATCATGTTCCCCTCATCGGTCCATGAACAATTCTTATGGTCTTCACCTGATTTAATGATGTTGAGTCAAGCCATTTGTGATGCATACTTGTTCAAGGGAAGTCCTACATCCATCAGTCTACTTCCCTCCCAATATGCTTATTTATTTTCGCCATCCATGTGGTATTCATGATCCACTATTCCCATCCATCTTTTCTTGTTTCATGTTGATTTATGGGGGATACATCAAGGCCCTCCTTCAATGACTTGCATCCTATCGACTTCAGAAAATTATCCATTATTGAAAACTAGAAACCCTTCAATACCCTTGGAATTGCAGACATCAGTGGCCAGTCTCCTTGCATTTCAACAATGGGTTTTTCATCATTGATCCATGTCGAATGACTCTACGAGTGTTTGGTGCCAACTCCTTTATTCACACTTTGTATATTGTACTCAGTATCTTGGTTTCCATCACCATCATCAGTGGATTCCCTCGCATCTGTTAATGGTATACACTAATGGCCGATAATTAGATGGTTTCTACCATGCTTGACATTAGCTCCTTTATTCGCATGTTGTATACTCATACCCTTTGGATTACAAATGAAGACCTTGGGATAGATCCCCTCTTGTTAGATCACATTCTTTCCCAAGCTACGATGGAGAATATTCATGAACACTTCTTTGATTGCTCGGTTATTGATTCATCTTACTACTTTGTGTGACGTCACATAGATATACGTTTGTACTTGCTCGTGGCTATGTTCCACTTACATATTTCATGGATCCACAGTGTATATTTTAGTGGCAATGCATCGAGTCATGTTTTTTTTTTTTTTTTTTTCCTGATGGATCCACGGTGTATTTTGTGACGTCACTTTCATCATGCATAGATCCATAGTATATTTATGGTGGCTATGATACCATTTAACTTACTGAGAATGGGAATGCATGCCTTGGGGATTTTATTTTCAGGAATGGAAATACTCTTCTCCAAGATCTTTTCCCATCACTCTACACCTTTTATTGGTAAAGTATTTCAGTCATCAAATACCTCCTCTGAACTCACACTTTAGGGGGCATCTGTTATAGCATTATTAACCCCCTAATCACTGAGACATCATCTCCTAGAGGTCACCTACCCAATTCACTCATCTTTCATCATCTTCCCATTGATTTTCTAGCCTATTATCCCTTCGATCTCCCTTTTCATTTCTCAATCCCATGACCAAAGGGGTCACACTCTCTTTCCTAACTTTCAAGTTGTGACTAGGTTGCTCTATCTGTGTACTTAGGTCACGACCAAGCCTAGAAGCTCCCTTTTTTATATTTGGTTACGATGGATGAGACCTCTCTCTGATTTCTCGGGGTTTAGTCTTGAGAAGGCTTCCATTATAATCCTGAAGGTCTTATCCCAATAACCATATGGCCTTATCTATAAATTCCTATAATAACCAATCCATTTCCATGGGAAAGGGGGAGAAATAACTAGCAAAGTTACTCTGGCATTTTGGTGGCAAGGAATGGGAAAGGATATTGGAAGAAAAATATCTCTTCAGTTTACACTTGTAAGTTGTAATATTGCTTATTTGATTAATGGAAGATATGTTGGATGTTTCCCTCTAGATGACTTCTTGTGTGAGTTTGTATGTTTTTTGATAGAGGATTGATATATTTTTAGATCATAACATATTATCAAGATTAGAAGCATCCTTTGTCTGTATCTCTGTTTCTATCTTAGGTATAGGAAGATCCTAAGGGAGCTCAGCTCCTGTAGGGTACTAAATACCTACAACGGTCTCTTACATGTGAATCTCTTGAGGATATTGAAGATCTATGATGGTGAAATATTCGTTGCAGGTACTCATGAAGGCATCATAAGTTTCATAAGTCTAATGTTTGACTGTGAAATCTTTGGAGGTTCAGAAAACCCTAGTTTTCTAGGCATATGCGGGCTGATAGAAGGAAGGTGACATACATACATGGGTTCTACATGAAAATGTAGCATACATTTGAAAAAGGAAATGAAAACTTGAGTGAGAGTTGCTTCTAGTTTCTTGAAGTTTGAAGCAAGTTCCATATCAACATTCTACATGATCAGACCTACTACAAAAGTTTTGGTATGGGTAAATATTGTCCTTATGTTTAGACTTTCTTATGGTATGGTGAACACTTTAATCATTCTTTGTTTTGGTCATTGTGATGTTTGGATATGGTATATGGTGGTTGGTTGATTGATTAGTTCAATTATGTTCTGATTGTGAGATATCCATGATATGAGATTGTGTATACATGAGGAGCATGCATGGGTTGTTGGATGGTATAGATATGTTTGTGATTGGTGATGGTACAGATTGAGTAGTGACAGAAAGATTACAGTGATAGGTCATAAGTGGATGTTACAAAGGCAGAAAGGGTCTGAAGGGCCAGAAGGTTGAAGCTTCATAAACCCTAGTTTCTGAAGGTGTACACAGGATAACATAAGGAAGAGCGCGTACATACGTGTGATGTAGTATAGTCAGGTCACATACATACAGATGTTTCACTATTGACAGGTCATGTACCTATTGGCATATTTGGTTCTATCCACAAGTAGGGTCTCGCATTTGAGGATTGAATTTCTCACAACTCAATTGGTGCTAAGATCTACAAGCTGAGTCTTGCACTGAGAGTTGGTGCTCTTATGGAGTCCTTTCTCTTTTCAGCTGATGTTGATACACCCCAAGGATTGTAGTTCTTAATATAAAATAAACTTATGCATATATCTTGTGTGCCTTGTGTTCTTTATGGTGATGGTTTATTGATGATGTTTGTTGCTGAGATATGATTACATACAAACAACTAGTTATAAATGAAAGTAATGAATATTGAGTAAATGGTGATTGCTAACTAAGGTGTTTTGTAAAGAAGTTCTAAAAAGAGAAGTAAAATGATTAACCCCCCCCCCTCTCAGTGTGGTCAGTTTGTGAAAAAATTGGAATCATAGCAATCCTTCATCATAAGCCTTACAAGCTTGAAGGAGATACATGGACACACAAATGGATGAACATGCATATGAAGTTCCCCTCTTTGATGAGATATATTACTCGACATGGAGAATAGAAATGAAAGGTTTTTTGAAGGAAAAAGGAAAAGGTATTTGGAATGAAACTATTAGTGCATCAGTTCCCTTGAAGAATAAGTCAAAGTTTGCAGCACAAAAGGAAGAAAACAAGAACGATGCATTAGCTCTTAAGATAATTTTCAATGGACTCTCAAGTTCTGTCAAATAAGGCATGGGACAATGTACTTCCACCAAGGATCTATGGCTGAAGCTAGAGAAGGTATACCAAGATAAATAAGACAATCCCATCAAGGAAAATGAAGGTAAAGACTCTCCAAAATCTTCGGATTACAATAATCCTAGTGAATTCCAATGCTCTCTTGCAAAAGAAGAAGAAGATACAGAAGAAGTTTGTATAGAATTTGAAAATGATGAAGAAGAATATTTGTTGAAACTTAAAGATAAAGTTTTTTTCTAAGTTGGATGATGTTAGCCTTGAAATAGGAAATAGTTCAACTTCTTTTGAGTATCTTGAAAACTACACTAAGGAAATCCTAGAAATGTACCCTAGGCATACCATGGCACTAAATAAAATACTCAAGAAGCAAGAAGAAGAGATCGAGAAAATAAATAATGATCTAACTAAACATAGTTACCAACTTAATGAGAGCTGTGACCTCAAAATGAGAACTATGGCCCAGAAAACCCATATTTTTGCATAAAAAAACATGAAAATCAACCCCCAAATCAAAAAGTGGTGCTACTGGTAGCACTATTTTTTCAAACGGGGTCAAAATTACAACATTTTTCAAGCATGGCCTTCAAAACTCATACGGTAGTTCAGAAAAACCTTAAAATTAACACCTAAATAAAAAAGTGACCCTAACTAAAAAAATAAATCTAAACGTTAAAATTATGGCTAATTAAAACCTAATTGAAATCGTGGTTTTGACAATAGATCCATATGCCAAAAAAAAACCCAAAATTGGATACAAAATGGTCACTTTAAAATTTATTTATTATTTTTTTTCTTAAATTTAAATTGAAAAATAAATAAATAAAAATGAGAAAATCTTCGCAATTTTTATTTTTATTTTTAATGAAGAAAAAAAAACACATTTAAAAAAAAATTCAAAACCCAAACTAAACAAAAAAAAAAACATTAAAAAAAGGGTGGAAAATAAAACCTAAAAAGAAATGAAAAAAAATTAAAATTTCCCAAAAACAATAACCTATATATATATGTGTGTGTGTGTGTGAAACCTAAAAAAGAAGAAAAAAAATAGAGAAAACACTAAAACAACTAAAAAAAATGAAAATTTAAACAAAATATTAAAAAAATTTGTAACGTCCCCAACTACCAACAGGTCGGGAACATGCATTTCTAATGAATTTAAAACAAATAACACAGAATTAATGCTACCATACAGACTCAAATGGAATTGATAGTAATTCCTACATGCAACGAAACACATGATAACATTTCAAGAATATCAAACATACATAACATACATAATTAAGCACGGAAATGATACTTATCTTTTAACTGGAGAAAACACCAGCAACTGTGTGTAGACCTTCCACGAACCTCCCAGCCTTAGACCATGCTCATCGCTCTCAGTAGTGGGTCACCCCTGAGCTGGGCCTAAACTCTATCGGGCAAGGTATTCCTAGTTTAGGCAAGGTCAATAGGAAATTCACACAGTTTAAGAGGAAGGATTCTCTCACAGGAGCCACTTATGCCCACTGATCAGAGACTCTCATTCCCCACATGCCTGTCCCACCCTAGGAGTATACACCTTTACTGTCACACAATCCATCGATTGCTCCACCTCCCTTACCTTGGGCTTCAACAACATGCCAAACCAGAATTCTCAGATCTATGTAGAAGCTACGAGACTCCTTCTAGGAGAAATCACTTTGTTAGCACACTCTCTCACCTGGAGAGAGAATTTCTCACAGGCCTGACAACTTCTTTCTTCAACCACGGGCTTGACAACCCACTTCTTCAAACCACAATAGCTAATTCAGGTAAGGAAAGGGCTGGATTAGTAATTACAAAGGTGCACAATGGACACAGGTTTAGAAATTGAGGAAGTGGATGACTATGTGCTTTCTCAGTGTGTGAGTGAAACTCGTGAGGAGAGATGGGGTAGACTGGTTTAGCCTAGTGAAGATGATGAGAGCGTCTATGCCAGACTGTCTGTGTGTGAACCTCTCTGCATGTTGTGAGTGAGTGCTTGTGTGTCCCCCAACAACAAGAACTTCCCCCTTAAGTCTACATGTGTCTGAGTCGACACCTGTCGCTCATGCAGCACGTTCCTTTCCCTTTGGAATTCCCCCGTCTTTCCCCGAGAACTTAGGATAAAAACATATCCTTTTAAAAAACTTTTGGAATAATAATAAATTATTATTCTCTTGGAATTAAGCCCTTAGGATTATCCCCTCTTTCCAACCTCTCATCCCCCTCTCCCTTACCCAGCCTAGTGGAGCTTAGTCCCCCATTCTCTTTTATCATGGTTGGTCTACACGCAACGATGATTTTATATTAATAATATGAATATTTACATGTACAAAACAGGCTCCTGGCCTTCAACACCTAGGCTCTCCAAACTACTAACACATAATCTTACCAACTTATAATTTCTCATCTTACCACCCTACAAAACATGTTTACAATTCATAATACAACTGGGGCTCATCCTTGGGGATATTACAATCCCCTCCCCTTATTTTTTCACTGTCCTCAGTGCAACTTATTTACACATCATCAACAAGATTTTCAAATCCTTCAAAAATATGTGGGTATTCAGACCACATAGCATCCTCATGCTCCCATGTCACATCCTTAGGACTGTACTAGGTCCAATGGACCTTTACGAGCCCTATCGCTCAATTCCAAAGTTGTTTTCTTTTCCGGTCCAATATGCACACCAGATGCACTTGCAAGACACCTTCTTGCTCCACCTGAATCACATTCCAATAAATAACATGATGAGCATTAGGTATATATGTCTTAGGCAATGAAACAAGTAACACATTATGTGCAGTCATGGATGCAGGCAATTTGTTCCCGTATGCATTGAAATTTGACATGGTAAGACTAGATAATTTCCTTGATGGTATGGGAGGGTTTCAAGACTTATGTATGTTTGATGTCCCCGCATATCATTTGAGATCATCCATGTTTGCATCAGTGTTCAATATAATGGATGTTTGATTGTCATCATTCATTATTTCCATCTATAGAATATTTGTCAGAACTCTCTTGAAATGTCATGGCACTTCCAATACACCCATCACCAATGTCATTTTGCATCGACCTCACACAGTGAGCAGTGAATGGGGCCAACATTGAAATTTCTTCAAACTATGCATGTATGCATCGAAATTTGACATGGTTAGACTAGACACATGCCTTGACAGTATGGGAGGGTTTCAAGACTCAAGGATGTCTGATGTCCCCACATAATCTTTGAGATCATCCATGTTTTCATCAACTTTCATAATGGATGTCTCATTGTCATCATTCATCATTTCCATATGTAGAATCTTTGTTTGAACTATCTTTAAATGTCATTGAACTTCTAATTCATCCACCACAAATGTCATTGATCCGGATTATTTTCGACACAAAATGAGAGCGGAGATATAATAAATAAATGCACAAAGATATAGTGTATATCCAATAACATAACAGAAATATATCAGAGATGAAACCATAAACACAGAGATACAATAATACACAATTTCTATTAATGAAATAAATGCACAGAGACTGTAAAAATACAGAGTGAAAGACTCGCTAGAATGGTGGCAACTTATCTCTGAGAAGAGATGTGATGGCTACTCGCATTCGCAAGAAGATGATTACAATGAGCCTCTGAAGGCATTTTTACAATAACTAGGAATTCCAAAAACCATAGACATCCAAAAGCCTAACCTTGGGAGATGAAGTGCCAAAAGTCACGTGGGCCCCGTTTCGGTAAGTTAGTATATTAACTTCCCGAGGTCGTAACTTTTGCATACGATCTCCGTTTTAGGCATATGATAGCTCGTTGGAAAGGTATCATCGAGGAGATTAATTTTGAGGGATAAATTATTCCTTTGACTATCATTGAGAACCTCTATCTCAAAAAACCTTTATTTAGGCCCTCAAAATGGCCCCGGAAGTTAAAACCTGCTAAAAATAGTAAATTGCCAAAATTGCCAGAAAATTGTTTTGAGCGAGTCGAAAAAGGTGGGTGGCCACCGATATCCACCTAGATCAATCCTCCCCCCTTAGGAACCAATGGTCTCCATTGTGTTTAGTTCTCAGGGCAGAGGGAAAAGCGTTTGCTGGATATGCATCTTGGTGAGTTGCTTGTATTGTTGGAGATGTCACGCTGCTTAGTTTGTGGAAGTCTATCATGAACCTGTTGAAGTTGAGGTTGTTCAACCAGTCGAGCTACATGAGAGGAAGGTGTGCAGAAAGAATCTTTGGGCTTTTATTCAACCTTGTTGACCTGCTTCTGTTGGATAGAAGGTGTAGGGGGAGAGGCTGTAGTGGTTGCAGTGTCCTTTTGTTCCCCTTTTGAACAGATTGTGAAGAAACTGAATTTTGTAGTATGAGATACTACCTTGTGACACTTTTTAGGTGGAACAGTAGTCAAAACTACCTCTGGTATTTTGTAGAGATGACCCCCCAAAGTAACAATGACACTACAAGGTCGAGACTCATAAACAACATGGAGTCTCCACATATATGGTTGGCCCAAGAGAACACCACAAACATTCAGTGGGGAAACATCACATAATACCTCATCCTTGAAGGGTTGGATGTTGTATGACAATCGACACTGTTGGATGACACATAGATCTCGTCCTTGCCAAAGCCACCCAATGTTGTATGGCTATGGGTGTGGTGTTGTCGACAATCCCAACTGTTTGATGACCTCTGCCGAGATGAAGTTTTTATGGCTTTCGCTATCAACAATAAAATGCATCGAGGTCCCCTTCACCCACAGTTGTGAATGAAAAAGTCGCTCCCCCTCTTCAAGATATGTTGGTTCTTTTAGTTGAATTGTTGCAGTCGTGACAATAACAGTGGGGTGTGCGTCAATGATCTATCCTTTACCAGTATTTTCAGAATCAGATTCTGAATCAGGGTTTGGCTCCTTGTCTTTGATCTCGACCACCAATGACTATTTTGAGCGAAATTCATCGATGTTGTTCCAGGGGATTTTGTGGAAATCACACCATTTTTCGGTGTCCTTCTTTGTCTTCCCATGACCCGTCTTTTCCTGTGTCTTGGAATGGTTTTTGGGAGACTGTTTGTTAGGGTCGTCTTTTTCATACTTTGGTTGTTGCAGATTTGCAGAACCAAATTCCCATTTGTTCTGGTGCCTAAATTTCTTCTCAATTTTAACAACATATCAATAAGAAACACCAAGTGATGAGATGTCTAGAAAATCCATTTCAGTCTGGATGTATATGTGTAGAGCCCCACAGTATTTCAGAACCAAATGTCACTCGGAGTCTTTGATACCCATCTTGGTGTGCAAGGTATGGAAGGTATTGGTGAACTCTGGAACTGCTTGGCCCCTCTCTTGCAACAGTGTGGTCTATCTCATGTACTAGTCTTCATAGTTTCCAACAGGGTAATACTGTTCCTTTACTGCATCCACAAAAAAATCCCAAGTGGGATCGACCCTATATATTTCAGACTCCTCTGTGGAACTCTACTCCCAATAAGTTTCCTACCAATGTTTGACATGGGGGAGATCTTTAAGGAGTGAAAAGGTGATCTTTTCTTTGTCGGAAAATTTGTGAATAGAGAAATAACCTTCTAGCAGATTTAACCATTTGTCTAGGGCTTCTGCATCTATCTGTCCTTCAAATATAGGAATATCAAAATTAACTTGTACCTTGAAAGGAGAGGTGCCTCCGAAGTGGTCGCTTGATGAATATTTGCATGTTGCTATCGGCAAGCATTGAAGGATGTGGGAAAAAATCTCCATCATTTTGTCCCTCTGTCACGTGAGAGCTTGCTCAAGCAACAGACTGATAAGATCGTCTGCTCCGCCATTTTTCTTTTATTTTTCCATTAAGGGTTTCTTGGGTGTGCGAGAGAAATTTTCCTCAATATAGACAATATTGAGACCCAACTTTCTATACTCGGACCTCATCGGGGACATGCACTGAAAAAAATGATCAAGAACAGCCTGCTCTGATACCATTGATCCAGATTATTTTTGACACGAATTGAGAGCGGAGATATAATAAATAAATGCACAAAGATATCACGTATATCCAATAATATAATAGAAATATATCAGAGATGCAACCATAAACACAGAGATACAGTAATACATGATTTCTATTAATGAAATAAATGTACAGATACTGTAAAAATACAGAGTGAAAGACTCGCTAGAATTGTGGCAACTTATCTCTGAGAAGAGATGTGACGGCTACTCACATTCGCAAGAAGATGATTACAATGAGGCTCTGAAGGCCTTTTTACAATAACCAGGAATGCCAAAAACCCCAGACATCCAAAAACCTAACCCTAGGAGATGAAGTGCCAAAAGTCATGTGGACCCCATTTGGGTAAGTTAGTACATCAACTTCCTGGGATAGTAACTTTTGCATACAATCTTCGTTTTAGGCGTATGATATCTTGTTGAAAAGGTATCATAGAGGAGATTCATTTTGGGTACTCAATCATGCCTTTGGCTATCATTGAGAACCTTGATCTCGAAAAACCTTTATTTAGGCCCTCAAAATGGCCTCAGAAGTTAAAACCTGCTAAAAATAGTAAATTGTCAAAATTGCCATAAAACTGTTTTGAGCCAGTTAGAAAAGGTGGGTGGCCACCGAGATCCACCTGGATTAGTCATGCACCGACCCCACATAGTTAGCATTGAATGGGGCCAACGTTGAAATTTCTTCAATATGTTCCTCTATGCATCAAAATTTGACATGGTTAGACTAGACACATGCATTGACAATATGGGAGGGTTTCAAGACTCAGGGATGTATGATGTCCCCGCATAATATTTGAGATCTTCCATGTTTGCATAAATGTTCATAATGGATGTCTCATTGTCATCATTGTTTTTTTTCATTTGTATAATATTTGTTAGAAATCTCTTGTAATTTCATGGAACTTCCAATTCACCCACCACAAATGTCATGCACTGACCCCGCATAGTGAGCAGTGAATGGGACCAACGTTGAAATTTATTCAATATGTGGATATATGCGTCGAAATTTGACATGGTTAGACTAGACACATGCCTTGATGGTATGGGAGGGTTTCAAGACTCAAGGATGTATATTGATGTCCCCACCTAATATTTGAGATCATCCACATTTGCATCAACATTCATCATGCACGTCTCATTGTCATCGTTCGTCATTCCCTTCTATGGAATCATTGTCATAATTATCTTGAAATTTGACATGGAACTTCTAATACAACCATCACAAATTTCTTCCACTGAACCCACACAATAAGCAGCGAGTGAGGCCAACGTTGAAATATTTTCAATATGTGTATGTATGCATCAAAATTCGACATGGTTAGATTAGACAAATGCCTTGACAGTATGGGAGGGTTTCAAGACTTAAGGATGTTTGATGTCCCCTCATAATATTTGAGATCGTCCATGTTTGCATCAATTTTCAATATAATGGATGTCTCATTGTCATCATTCGTCATTTCCATCTATAGAATCTTTGTCGAAACTCTCTTGAAATGACATGGCACTTCCAATGCACCCATCACAAATGTCATCTTTCATTGACCTCACACAATGAGAAGTGAATGGGGACAACGCTGAAATTTCTTCAAACGATGCATGTATGTGTCGAAATTCGACATGGTTAGACTAGACACATGCCTTGATGGTATGGGAGGGTTTTCAAGACTCAAGGAGGGTTTCAAAATTCCACATATGCATCAATGTTCATCATAAACGTCTCATTTTCAATGTTCGTCATTCCCTTCTATAGAATCGTTGTCAAAACTATCTTGAAATTAGACATGGAATTCCAATACACCCATCACAAATGTCATGCATCGATCCCCCACAGTGAGTACTGAATGGGGCCAACATTGAAATTTCTTCAATATGTGCTTGTATGTGTCGCAATTTGACATGGTTAGATTAAACACATGCCTTGATGATATGGGAGGGTTTCGAGACTTAAGGATATATATTTATGTCCCCACATAATCTTTGAGATCATACACATTTGAATCAATGTTCATCATGCAAGTCTCATTGTCATCATTCATCATCCCCTTATATAGAATTGTTGTCGGAACTATCTTGAAATTTGACATGGAACTTCCAATATTACACCCATCACAAATGTCATGCACCAACCCCACATAGTTAGTAGTGAATGGGGCCAACATTGAAATTTATTCAATCTATGCTTATATGTGTCAAAATTTGGCATGGTTAGATTAGACACATGCCTTGACGGTATGGGAGGGTTTCAATACTCAAGTATGTCTGATTTCCCCACATAATCTTCGAGATTTTCCATGTTTGCATTAATGTTCATTGTCATCATTCGTCAATCCCTTCTATAGAATATTTTTCATAACTCTCTTTAAATGTCTTGGAACTTCCAACATTCCCATCACCAATTTCATCCACCAACCTCGCACAGTGAACAGTGAATGGGGCCAATGTTGAATTTTCTTCAAAATGTGACTGTATGCGTTGTAATTTTACATGTTTACACTAGGCACATGCCTTGACGGTATGGGAGGTTTTTAAGATTTATGGACATATTTCTCTTCATCATTTCCATCATCATGGTTTTCATTTCCATCATCATCATATTCATCATGACCCGATTTCTCCCTCCATTCCAGCAAAGATGAAACCTGGCACACCCATCTTTACAACGAAACCTAATGATTAATAAACCATGATTCTATTAATTTGAGACATCCCAAAAGAATTTTATAGGCTCCAACATGCAAGTGGTTTAATTTTTAATGGGTTAGGGATTATATCGGGTGAAGGGATTAATGACATCAATCGACCCTACATGGTTACTAGTGAATGATGCCAACATTGAAATTTCTCTAAGATGTGCCTGTATACGTCGAAATTTGACATGGTTATACTAGGAACATGTAGCTTGATGGTATGGGAGGGTTTCAAGACTCAATGATTTCTGATGTCCCCACATAATATTCAATATCGTCCATGTTTCAAGGGGTTAGGGGTTAGATGATATAAAGGTTAAGGTATTAGGTTTAGGCTTAGTGAAATATTTCAATTTGTTTTAAAATATAAATTAATGAATAAACTTTGGATACATTAATTATCCTAATTGTCTGGATTTACATTGATTTACATATACGATATATTTAATTATATTTTTTAACAATTGCCAATAAATGACCACTAACCATGCTAACTCTTATATAAGTAATACTAAGTTTTTTGCCAAAAATTCATAGAAAAGATTGAACACTTTAAGGATATTTCCAAAAGTAATTTGTATCATCAAAAATCATACTGAAGCATTTCATGAAAGTTTGGGCCATAAGAATCAACGTCATTTTAAAAACTAGATCACAAATTATTTTGAAAATTTAGAAGTCTTGGTCATTAACATTATTGTCTGCAACAATGTCATCCAGTTTATCATTGTCAATGTTCATATGTTCTTTCAAGTATTTAGTATTATCATCATCCTCTTCGTGATCTGCATCATCTTCATCATCATTGAAATTTGATTGTAGACCATCTATATTGTTACCAGATGTATAATTTGTATCATCATTTTCTATACCATCCATATTGTTGTATTCCATAAAATCATCTAACTCTGGATTATTGTCTTCTTGTGCCTGAACATAACCATCCTCAACATCATCATGGATGTTAATTTCTTCGATGTTCTCTAATCCATTTCTCTCATTTTGTTGGTGTTGGCAGCCAATTCAATTTGTTTATTATTACCCTAAAAATATGCCTACACCCAATTGTCTTCTAAACGACAAGTCATCGTCGCATTTTTCAACTAGACATTTGTTTCATTTTTTGCGACAATTGCAATTTGGTTTCGATTCAGTTTTCACAACTGAAAGTGTGAAAACCCCTCCAT
>SNQJ01S0014094.1:175216-201289 GCA_010110895.2 Picea sitchensis
GTCGAGTCGGCTACAACAATTGTCAATTCGAAATTGACATAGCCTCAGCAACCGCGCTGGTATAACTTTCACCCTTTTATATGGAACATTCATAAACTCTGTGTATATCATCGACCTGCTCTGTTACATAAACATGCATTGCTGTAAATAACTCGTTTTGGTAAATCGAATTTTGTTATTGGATTTGGTCTTGATTCTAGTAATCATATTCTGGATTTGATTGTTTTTAATCAGTTGCGATTGAATGTTCTATTGCATCTATTATAGAAAAGTTGTTTTGCATTTCCAACCTTGAGACACGATTTATGCTGTGATCTGAATTGGTTACGAGACACATGGTTATCTGTTACAATTTTATTTGTATATGACTTTGACCAACCCGGATACGATGTGGATTTTGTTTAAAAAAGGGTTTTGTTTTATAGCGTGAAGTGATACAAATTGTAACAGTTATACAACTCCTAGCCAGTCAATTTGTTGTGGCCCGTTGATTAAATCGACCCTGTTATCTTTTGAATTGGAATAAAAACCGATATTCAGTTACGAATGGATTTGTAAAACGAGAATGATTATGCACAGGATGATGAATTGTTCTATAATTGGCTCAGACCCGATTTTGTTTGATTGTTGTCCAGCTTATGGTTATCGATACTGTTGTTACATCCAACAAATGAAATCTATGGTGATTTTTGGTCAATACTGTTACGCATATTTCGTTTTGAGTATATCGTAACAGTCTTCTCATATTTGATTACAATAGAATGAATCTTATGCTCGGCTATCTTTACTGTTGATTGAAACGACATGAAATCTATGTGTATTGCTACAGCTGTAACATATATGTTGTGTTCAATGATATCGATTATAGTTATGTTGCGGCATATCATATCTTGTATACGATTATGTTCGATTATGGTTGTGGATTACGATTACATCGTATCTCATATCATTCGATTCACTGCTTAATTTCGTCTAATTCGAAACAGGCTTGTCAAAGTTTGACCATGTTTTATGGTGACTAAAAACAGAGCATTCCTTAATCTGTTTCGATTGCATTTATTTTGATATGGTTTAATCTAAATGATAATTTCACTTGAATTATTAGTAATTTGTTTTTTAGGATTATCAAAAGATGATTAGATTTGATTTTATGTGATTGATATCTGGTCCTGTTTGCTATTTTGACTAGCTACTGAATCAGATGATTTTGTAGCTAAGTCTATGGAGTCAATTTTTCATTGTTTTCTTAATGAAATATCTTTCTAATTTGATCTTTGTGTTCTATTGTAGGTAAATTCGAATTGAAATTGAGTTTATGAGCAGTTGGAGGATATCTCAAGGATTTCACTTGCATTTTATTTACTTAGTTTAGGAGATTTTGGGATCTTTTCCTAATTATGTAAAACTGTTTGATAATTATCCACATGGATGTTTTACCCTGTGGAGAAACCTATATATACTTATGATTTTTGTAATAATGAACATCCTCATTCGTGGAAGAACAAGGATATGTAATTCTGATACAAACTGGAGCAGAATTGATGTTTTGTCATAGCTTTAGCTTCTCAATATATCAACATTTTGTTTCAAGTTCTGTATATCATTTTGTTTATGATTTACGATTACTTTAGCTATCTAAATCAAATGCAAATGATATAATTTTAATTACTGTTATTCACATCTTGTTGCTTCCAGATAGATAAAAGACATAACAATTGTTAATTCATTTTATGAATGATATCTTTGTCTTCTTCATAAATTGAATTGTTATATATAAGTTTTCTGCATAATAGGTTTCCCTTATTGCAGAGATTTATCATCAGAATATTGTTATGATTTTCTTTTATGTCTTGTTTGTCCTGTAAACACTTCAAGGAGCAGCATAGCTGATCGTTTACGATAAGCTTAAGGATTAAATGGTGTGAGTTTCCCTCCTCCAACCATCTTAAGAAGTCATCATACACAGGGCAGACTTGAAGCGTTTCCAGGTCAACTAGTACATTGTTTACTATTTTTATTAAGTAGTTTAATATAGATATAAGTTTAATTAGATTTATATTAGATTGTTTAATTTCAGTAAATATACTAGATTGTTTAATTTCAGTAGTTTTTATTTCTTTTTCATAAAATATAAAAAATCAAAAAGAGATTCTTGGCTGTCTTAGGGCAGAGAATATACATGAGTTTTGCAGGTTTTAATCAAATCTGTAGGTTGTTCATAGTGTACATTTGTGAATAAGAAATATTGTAGCTGATAATTAGATAGTTGATTTGAGTTATTATAAGAGTAATTTGTAGTTTGTAGATAGAATAGTTAGAATAGTTTACATTTAGTATATAAGTTCCTTTTCTTTGCTTTATTAGTTTCTAGTTTCCTTTATTTTAGTTAGTTTCTTGTATTCAGTTTTAGTTTAGTTTGTTTTATTTGTTTTGTTTAGATTACTTAGCTCAGATCAATTCTCTCTTTGTTTTTCTTGAAATACCTTAGAGCAGCCAATGGAGCCGTTAAACTCGTCAGGGTGGTCCATTCCAAACAGCTTGGGTTATTTAGACAACCCCGGACCGGTTCCACTCTCCCAGTTGACGGACGATCAATTTCTCCCGTCAACAGTTGGACATCATTGTTGTGCTCAATATCCATTAATGCATTGTCAAATACATGCCTTAATATTGGATCACAATGTATGACAAATATCCATTTCGGGTCCAAAATATCTTCATATAAAAATACTTGCACATGAACGACATACATATATTAGAAATATCTTATAACACTTTTATTTATTAATAAATACATATATTATCGCAAAAAAATATGAATCAATAGATTAATGATCACTATTGCTTCTTATTTGAGTTAAAGAAATACCTGCTCACAATGAATTGGTAGAACATAAGGCTCCTTATCCTCCGGTAGGAACCTCGAGGAATCTATAGAAAACAATCCACAATGGGTATCATGTCTTTGTGTCCTCTCAAATGCTTCATACCATCTACACTTAAAAATACAACATTTAAAAGAGCGGTAATCCAACTCAATAATTTCTTGGATTTTTCCAAAATATTGTAGATTCCCTTCAATAATATTCTTATCTTTTGAGCTTGCTCGACTGGATTTCTTGAAATCAACCATGATTCCACAATCAAAGGATTGTCTCTTTACATCTACACTTTATACACGATAATGTCATCCATATGCCCACATTGCAGGATATTTCCTCGCCTGTGAAAGACCATTTATTCCAGTGAAAACAAATATAATGATGAATATTAAAATAGTTAATAGTGTCAAAATTGTAAGGAAACAACATTTTGTAAAATTCCAACCATACCTTTCTTTCACATCCTCTACACATGTTGATTTCATCTTCTGTTATGTTTGAATCTATACATGCATCTTCTATTTGATTTTGAATTTGTTTAGCAACCCATTCTGGAGTGAAATCTTTGCCCCATTCCCCAAGCAGATCACTGGGAAGTGGAGTGTTCCTTGGTTTGGATCTCTCAAACTATATCCTTGATTCTAACACTTCTTCTCTCTTTTTATCATACAAATCAATCCATTTGTTCATAAATCCCATATGGTACATAATGTACTTGTTGAGTATTGGACTTTCGTCTACACCTATTACATGTCAACATGTTTATTTCAAACTCCAAATGTTATTCAATTAATTTGACAAATAAATTACAAAGAAAAATAATGATTGCAAGGAAAACAACCACATTAATGATCATGAATTTACTTACTAATTTCTACTTGAACACCATTAGATTATGGTTTTTCTCCATCAATAATATCTGGTGCTCGTTCTTCATCCCAGAAGCGTGGCCCATCTTCAAAATCCTTACCAAGGAATTCACATAGGAAGAAAAATGATTCATTCAATACATACCCTTCAGCCATACAACCCTCTGGATGTGACTTTTGTCAGACATATCTTTTTAGATTTTTCATATACCTCTCAAAGAAAAACATCCATCTCGTTGATACAACACCCGCCAATTCAATGTCATCGACTAGGTGTATAAGCAAATGAACTTGTAGGTCCATGAAACTTGTAGGGAGGTCCTTCTCAAATACACATACAATTTCTACAATTTCCTTCTTCCATTTTGGTACTTCACATTCATGGATATCCTTGGAGGTTACCCACCTATTATAAGAATAGAAAATTAGTATGAACCTTTAGTGAAAAATTAAAATGGAATATAATATATCCATGTCTCTCACACATGAACATTTCATACCACATACCTTGTAAAAGCTGGCAATCAACTTATGGCATTCCTTAAGTCAACGGTAAGACATGAATCCTCCCTAATTGAAAATGGAATGATATGTTATCAAACACATTCATCATAGGTCATTAGTAATTTTTCACACAACAAAATATCAAAATATATTTAGTACTAAATCAATGTTACCAATAAAACTTAAATGGTGATATATAATACCTTCAGAAAATTATGAAAATCATGTGTTTTAAATCATGTGATATTTGCATCAATTGTAAAAGCTTTATCCAATGATGACCCATATCCAGTAGGTGTCCTTATTGAATGGATGACATTTTTTAGTTGGTATAGCTCTTTTTTTTTCAAAACCATGGAGCTTCTGCATATGTTTCATTTTCCCTGTTTGGGCACAAATGTCTTCTATCAAATTTGGTACGCGAAAGAGCAATATCTCTCCTTGAAGACAAGGTGTCCTTCTCTTTTCTTGATATATGTCGAAATATAGAATCTGGGACATTTTTGAAGATATGCATAGGATCTAATAGGTGAGATATTAATAGATCCTTCCAGTAAGGGAGCTCATAAAATATGGATTTCCTTTTCATTCCTTCTGGCATATTAAATACAACTTCTTCTGGTTCTTCAATTGAATCACCCCATCAAAAAAATCCTCCCAACATTTCAATTCAGCATCTTCATACTTCTTAATCCAATCACCTGGACCCATAATCATGGGAGGGCCTCTATTTTCAAATTTTCTTTCAAATTGATTCTTTAAACAATTTCTAAACTTATGATCTATTGGTAGAAAAACCATGTTGTTTGCGTAAATAAATTTATGTAGATCTTTAGAATACCTCCCTTGAAATTGATCTGCACATCTTGGACATGCAAATATCCCCCTTGTTTGAAGCCCTGCAATTCAATAAGTAATGTTAATAGAATTATAATAATAGTATAAAAGTAAGTATGAAAGTAAATTATGAGTGTGAATACGTAAATATTTGATCTTACCAGAATAGACACCAAGTCCTGGGAAATCATGAATATTCCAACATAGTACACCATACAACATGAAAGACCTATTTGATGGAGGATTTGATATGTCATACATTCTTGTTCCTTTCCATAGTAGTTGCATCTCTTCAATAAAAGGTGCAATATAAACATCCATATTTTTAACTTGTTGTTTTCCTGGAACAATGAGAGTCAGCATAAAGTGCTCCTTTCTAACGCTCATCCATGGGGGAATATTGTATACTATCAATCCCACTGGCCAAACACTATAATTTGAGATAAGGAAAGAGAATGGGCACACTCCGTCAATTGCAATACTAAGCCTAATACTACGTGGTTCATCTTTGAATTTACTTGGCCATTTTTCCTCTATGTGTTTCATTGCTTTGGAGTCGGCCAAAATTTGCATGAATCCATATTTACTCATGTTCTTTGCATGTCAGTCCATCAATTGTGCAAGTGACTTGCAACGAAAAATTCGTTGAAGTCTAGGTATAATTGGCATGTGACGTAAAACCTTTTTTGGAATTATAGGACCTTGTACATCTGTACGATATATGTTCTCTTTGCATACAAGACATTCTACCTTGTTTTTATATTCACCTCTATATAAAATGAAATCATTTTTACATGAATGAATTTGTTTATATTCAATCCCCAACTCATCCAACAACTGACGTGCTTCTCTACAAGTTGATGGCAACACATTCTCTTCATGGAATATTTTAGTTTTTAGTGCCATGTAAGATTTCCAGAGATTAAATCAATTAAATGTTTGACTTATGATGAACATGTTTGATATGTCAATCTACACTACTATTGTTTATATAAAATATATGTTTTATAACATCCCATTAAAGAAATATAAACGTAGTTGATGAATGTTTACAAATTATGTACACCAATTGACAATGCAAAGTAAGAAATACATTTCAACTCACTTCGGTAGGGTAGTGAATCCTTTGTCTGACCAACCAAATAGTGATTTTATTTCTAATAATATCAGTGTGCATGCAAGTTTTGAGGTTCTACTTTCACTCGATCTGAACACGGGTGTCTTCGTGGCTTGCTTGATTGAGTCTTTCAGGTTGTTATCAACAATATTACATTGGTGATAATTACCCCTACTATCATCATTACTATCAACCATATGATCATTATCGTCATGATTGTTTCCATCCCCAAAGAAACCTGTAAGAATTTCATTCAATCCTTCTTCATGCACTGCATTTTCACTATCATCATCATCATTAAAGATATGTGGCATGTCATCATTGTATACTAATCTCATAAGCTCTTCAAACTTATTAGGTGGTAGTATTCTCTTCAATGTTTCTCTTTTCGCCCTGGTATGGTTTAAAGGATGGTTTGGATCATCCCGTCCAAATCTCAATAACCCAATTTGATCTTGGGTATTAGTAGGTGGACCATCAATGTATTCTACCTATCAACATACACAAGCATTATTTAATGTTTGGAAAGAATTCAATAAATCATAATTGTATCAATTTCAAAGAAAGATAATCAAATATATTGTATTAACCAATAAGAATATAGAATGTATGAACATATATGCATCAATTGTATAGCGTAATATTATTTTATATACTACTTATTTTATACAATAATTTAAAATAAAACACAATTTTGACAACATAGTGTATAAAATGTCAATCCACACTCATTGATTATTCTTTGGTTTTCTGCCCTTATGAACATCCTTAGGGAGACCTAGTTCTTCCCTTTTGTTTCGTGCAGGAGTGCATTTTAAGAAGGGGTAATTAATAAATAACTCATCCCCAATGGTAAGGTCCATAATAGACTCAACCATTATCAATCTATCAACCTCTCTTTCCATATCTCCATCTTTATCATTTATAACTTCAACAAATTGACAATTTGGTCTTACATTAGGGTCCCTTCCCTTACTACTATTTATAAAACCTGAAATATTTTTGTGTCTGTATGCATGTCCATCTATATACATAAGATGACCTCTATTAATTTCTTTTCCACTTTCCAATTGGAGACGATGTGTATACATATTTGAATTTAGACCATATGCTAACATGATAGGCTTATATTCTACTAGCCTTTTCCATTCACCACTGTAATATGATGGACCATAATATGGCATTAATCTCCTAGTGGTTTGTTGTGAATTTTTTCTATTTTTAGATCCCACGCAGACATTTTGGACAATAAAGAGGCCCAGATTTTCTCCATGAATATTAGAGGGTCGTATCATGTAGTTGTATCCCCAAAATTGAAACACCTCATACACTCTAGGTAGTTCTTGATCACTGGGCCAAGCACAATATAATCGACGATCAAATGTCTCTTTGTAAATTGATCTCAAACTTAGGGGCAATTCATCATCTTCATCACATTCATTCTCATAGGGTATGTAGTCAACCTTCCCCTTGTCTTTAAGCAAATTATGCATCTTTAAAGTGGTTCTTGTTTTGTTACTTGTTTCATCTTCAGAGATGGTATATGTGCACATATTTTTGTTAGATGTATCATCTGATAAATGATCATCGCCCTCTAGGCTAGAATTCAGTGATCCAGGAAACTTTAAACCAAGAACTTTATCCTGCAAGTATTCATTAAGAAAAAAATTAATTATTTAAATAATATAAAACAATGTTTAAAAGAAGTATACATATTATTTATATCAAATTGGAAAATTCCTTGCCACAATTCCAATTGGATTTGAATCAATTGTAGGAGGCATACAGAACATCCACAATGTCTTTGTACAATTGTTCATTTGAATTTTTTCTTTCCACGACATACAGAACATCCACAAACAACAATTTTCTCAAAGTATTCATCCCATGTACTATATTCTAGACCAACCTCTTGTTCAGTGCAATCATTAGTTGTGTCTACAGGATCCATTGTCATATCCTCTTCCACCCACTATCCTCTATGTGATTTAATAGTTTTAGGTCCACATCCACGTACATATATTTTTCTTTTGCTAGTTGAATGCTCAAGCTCTACATTTTCTCCAATCTCCATCTAAAATAATCAACAACATGCATTAATTTCTGACAAGATTGGATAATACACTATAAAATTTAATAATTTCGTGAAAAAACATGGACGTTTCACAAAATGCCATCAGATTATTTTTTCCTAAGTTAAGTAAAAATGCCATCAGATTATTTTTTCCTAAGTTAAGTAAAATTACTAGAGGAGGTTTTCGTTCATAAGAGGAAAAATTACAATAACCAGTCTCACTTTTTACATAGGTGTTGCAGGGTGAGAGATACATTCACATATTCACAACTTATTTTTTTGATCGTGCAAAGTCTTGTTTTAGACACATTTTGGCAGAGAATATTATTACAAAATGGGAAAGTATTTTTGAAAAATGGAGGAGGTTTTTGTTGCAAACATACCAAAGAAAAAAACCCTCTCTCATTTTTGTAAAATTTATTATTTTTAAATATACATAATCTCTTCTTTGACCCCAATTTTTTCAGAGAAATTTTTGCACGTTTGGGCAACAATGTCATCTACAGAAGCACAGGGAGCCCACACTACGCTTTTTCCTGGAGGCTCCAAATTCACTTTTCTCATAATTAATGAATATATTATGAAGTGTACATCTAAAATATATCACTGGTGGGCCAGGTCAGTATCAAGTTTGCAGCAAAAAGTAAAAAACATGGCGAAAAATTGCTTTCTGCCCCTGTTTTCACCTAGGCACTGTGTTTCTAGACCAGTTGTGGGAAAATTAGTTTTGTGATGTATTGGAGTGGATATTTTTATTTGTTAAGGGTTCAAGAGTATAGTAGAATTTTCCCACACTCAGGAGTATAGTAGATAGGTCAAATTGTTATATTTTGCAAATAAAATTTGACATGTCTTGTTGATTACCAAATGAGTATTGAGTCATGTCCTAAGTTTCTAGGTAATTACTACTCCCTCCACTCATCCAAGTTCAAATAAACATACAAAAAAATCATAATTATTCATCCATTAGGTTTCAATCACTCTCAACAAGTAAGTCAGATATGCATCACCCTTCTCATGACCATTTTCCTTCTCGAAATGATGAAATTCGTCTCCTAGGGTTCTATGCTGCATTTTTGGGTTATCTTAGTGTTTGCATCATTTCAGTGAGACAAGCCTAGTTTTCCTATTTCAACACCCTCATTCATACTTCATACACCTCTCCCAAACTTTTCCCACACTCACTTGCCTCTTTCCCATCATTTTCCCCATGAACCCTAGCCAACGCTGTGTTTTTGCCAAATTTGGGGTTAAGACTGTGTTTTAGCCTTTTTCCCCACTTTCCCTCACTCATTTCAAATGGATTCAACACCCAATTTTCTCTAAAATTACCCCCTACCCCCATAAATTTTATAAATAATTTAGGAAACCCATGACCCATCATTCCACTTCATTTTCCAAAATCTTTGAAGGCACATTTTCCAGAAATGGCCTTTTTAGTCACCTATTTGCAGAGAATATTGTGTCCCATCATAGATGAATCTTGGGAAAATGGAGGAGTTTTTTGTTCATAATAGGATAAATTATAATAACCTATCTCACTTTTTACACAAGTGTTACAGGGTGAGAGATACATTCACATCTTCACATCTTCACATCTTTATTTTCTGATCGTGCAAAGTCCTGTTTTAGACATACTTTTGCAAAGCATATTGTGAAAAAATGGGAACTTATTTTTGAACTCCGGAGGAGGTGTTTGTTAACAAAATACCAAAGAACAAAGACATCTCTCATTTTTTTTAAAGGTATTATGGTTAAAGAGATATCATCTCTTCTTTGACCCCTAGTTTTCAGAGAAATGTTTGCAAGTTTGGGAAAACCTTGCTTCCTCAAACCTTTGAGGAAAATCCCACATCATTATTACACTAAGATGAATTAGACCTTGATGACATTGATGGATGGGATTCTAAGTAGATTAATTATGGATTATTTTTGGATGATGGTATTACACAAAGCCACCATGAGAAAAATTCCACCATGTATAATACCAATTAAGTCAAGGGCATGATGGGCCATGAATCTAAAAGTTGAGGAAGGGGAAGACCCCCATTCTATAGGTACAATAATAAATTTACCTAGAGGAGGTACTCAACCTATGGGTTCATGTTAGCAAGGATGATCATTTGAAATGATATGTGGAGCAGGTGCAACTGATGGATTATGATATCCATGACCTCGCCTTGTTCCTTAAATTTTCCCTATAAAACTACTCAAAACTAAGGAGGGACCAAACCATGATCTTATCATTATTCAAGGCACTGTTTAAATATGGGATTACCATTCTCCTGCATGTCCCATGATTTGGGACTTCTCCAATGATAATAAAGTGTGTGTGGCTACTATTGGCATGGACTCAAGTAGGTGGATTTGGCTAGAAATCCCTCTCAGTGAAAATAGTATTCATATTGTTACCAGATAGTCCTAGGATGGGTAGGATGCTAATGATGCATTCACTACTAGATTCCAAGTACTATAGGATGAGACAGTCATATAAGAAAAAAATTATCCATTCCTAAAATAGGTCACAAATAAGAAAGGTCGGGGATATGACAAGATCCTAAAATAGAGCACTAATGATATGGCACACTAAAACAGAGCACTAATGAGAAATCATCCAAAGCATTAGAAGGGTCATAAAATACTTTCTCAATAGTCTACAACATTCAAATTTACATGCCCTACTCTCTTGTCCAAAATGAGTATATCCTAGGATTTTACGAGTACTTGTTGGGCTCTAAAGATGTCCTAAAATATAACCTCCATGCATCATCCAAAGGTAGGCGCTAGCACAAGCGTTTTACTTGTTGCCTACGTAGGTTCTTACCTTCTATTTTCAATACCCATCCTCCATAGATGAACCCCTGCAAAGGGACAACAATCGTAACAAAAGGAACGACAATTGTTCCATTCAAATGAACAACACTACTTACAAAAGGAACAACAATCGTAACAAGGGAACAACATTTGTTGTGTTCAAATGAACAACACTACTTACAAAAGGAACAACAATTGTAACAAGGGAACAACAGTTGTTCCATTCAAATGAACAACACTACTTGCAAAAGTAACAACAATCGTGACAAGGGAACGACAGTCATTATATTGGGCCGAACCAATGTTGTATTAATTGAGTTGTAGTACTTGCCCAACTATTTAATTTGTCAATATGAGGATCGTAAACTTACGAAACACACACAAAGTATATGCAAGATTGAAGTAGAAATAATCTAATCTAATTTTCAAGGGAAAGTGATAGATGGGGGATCTTCTAATGGTTTGATATATTCAATATTGATTTTCTACATCTTATTAATTTCTTATATCATCGGCATTTAACTTAAATTTGACTATTGGCCCATCTTGGGCAGGACGAAAGTGTTGAACTTGTACATGAGCTATTTTAACATTATTTTTTATTAAGGTAATCCAAATGTGTTTATTCCCATCATTGAATACACTGGTCATTGGCTTAGGTATGATGGAGGAATAATATATTTATTACACTGGATACAATTTGGGTAAATCCATTGATGTGAAATATAGAATTGGTTACTAGAGAAATTGTCCAAGTCCTATGGAAATACAATAACATATACATTTTTTATTGTCTTCTTAATTACATTTCATGCTTCAATTTGTTTTCTTGCACCATTAATGAAAATTTTACATGAAGTCATCCCCTCTTGGGGATAACCCTTGGTGACCAATATAGCCTTGCATATTTCAATAGATCCATATGTGTTATACTTTTCCCACTCACACTAACATCCTAGAAGATTTCTTCTTGTAGGTAATGGGGTCAATCATGAAGTATGATTCTTCATCAATGTCTCAAACTCACCAACCACAGTTGTGTTTCACTCTTCAACATATATCCCACTAAAATCCCTTTGACACACTCATTGGATCTTTACTACTAGTAAGGACAATATCTATCTCTTATTGCTTAGATGTTGAAAGATACTCTAGAGTTTTTTGGAAAGGAAACAAAATAGAAACTTTTGTAGCTCAAATGGATGAAGTCCTAGAAAATTTTATATACAAGATGTGCGGTGCATGTGACCATGTTATTTAGTTCTTGATTAGTATTCCTATTATTTTTCATAACTATAAAGATGTTCTTTGTTCTCTTTTATGCCTTGTAATAAACTGAATTTTTAAAGAAATCACCCATGTGACTAGAATAGTGATCGAGGTTCAATTCGTTCATTATTGTTAGATTCCTTAATAATGTGTAGTATTGTTCAATTTATTCATCTTGGAAATAATTTGGACAATGCCACAACTGAAATTTCGTTGTATTAATAAATTATATCCAATTTTTGCTAGGGTCAGTGGGTGTGAGTATGGGAAGCCATTTTTTCAGGATATTGATGGGACACATAATGTCACATCATGCAACATCACATGATGACTTTTGGCATCGTTTACATCTACATTTTTCCCATTTGGAGTACAATCACACACATGGACAAGGATTTTAAGACTTTGTCTTGTGAAATTAGACTTGGCATCGCTAGATACACATTTTGGTCAGTTTGTGCAAAAATCCCAGTTTAGGTACTTACCTACACCTAATGTGTAGGAAAATCCTTCCCATACATTTTCCCACGTGCACCTTGAGTGTAGGAAACTTGTATATGACATTTTGGATGAGTAATGTGTGTGAGTTACTTGAATGTATCAATTGAAGATGTTTCAGGAGGGTGCTTATGGTGTCATCCAATAAATCTTGGATGCAATGATTTATCCCATTTGCATTAGAGGAACTACATTGTTATGATGTTACATTATGGAGAGATTTTTTCTTCCATTTATCCCATTTCTGTTTTGGCCCAAAATGGACACGTTTTGACCAAATTTAGGTGCATTCCCTTACGTTTTTTTCTCCCAATAAGGCGCCCATAATTGATTACATTAAGGGGATAAATTGATGCTAAACTAGGCGTTGTTGGCGCTCAATTTAGCGCTGACTGATATGTATACATTTAAAAAAAACGAAAATACCCGTGGGCAAGGGGACGAATATGCCCACTGATATGTAAAACCTAAAAAAAACATATATCTGTGGGCAAGGGGATGTATTTGACATTTTGGAGGGGAAGAAATACGAAAAAATGAATTGGGAGTTTTCTATGGCGAATGGAGAAAGATTGTGACCTGTCCAACTAAATTCCCTTCTACATTTCGACTCCGACACGATTTGAGTGTTTTCTAGGGTGATTGGAGATAGAGTGTGGCAGTTCAAGTGAATTTCTTGTTGCATTTCGAGTCCAACACGTTTTGGATGATTCTTAGGGAGACTCCAACATGATTTGGGTGTTTCCTAGGGTTAAGGGAGAGTCGGTGTGAGCATACCAACTAATTTTAAAACTAGATTTTGACTCCAACATGATTTGGGTGTTTCCTAGGGTGAACAGAAATAGGGTAAGACTAGAGCACGATTTTGGGGTTTCCTAAGGGAGAACTGAGATTTTCAGGTAAAACAATTATCAAATTTCACAATTCAACCTCTTTACATATAAATTTCCTCATATTTTATGGTCTATCTGAGTTTGAAATTTGCTTATCCTTGTTAGAATAGGAAAAAAAAGACTAGGAAAAAGAGAGAAGAAATAAGCACCTTCAAAAATCGTCACAAAGTCCACTTGCCCAAATCTTGACAAAAGAGATTTTCCCTAGCTTGCTTAAAATGTCAAGTAGAGGGAAGGAAACAAATTCTATCCATAATGAGGTAAGTACTTCTCAATTTATAGATTTTTAATTGTCTCATTTTTTTATTTTATTTTTAGTTATTTGTTTTTTATTGAAAATTTTAACACAAAAAAAATATTGTATATATCTAGGGACAAGAGATTGACCAGGAGAAAGATGCATTGGCGTCAATATTGGGTATAAAGGCCATAAAAAAACTTGACGGTGTAGACTTGAAAATTCTTGCAAAATACATAGAAAAATGATCCACTAAGACCCCTGAGACATTGCAAGTAAATCAACCTTGTGAAAGGGAATCGATTGACTCCCCAACCACTCTTGGATCGAGTAGAAAATCAAGGAGGAAATCATATACGATGACATCTAAGAATATGGAATAGAGAGTGGAGACCTCCAATGTCGAAGCCACTCCTGGGACCCAAACTTCGTCCACCACGCCATGTTTTGGAACTTGCATTGGGAACTATGATACAAGGATATAATATGACATGGTTTCAGGTAAAATTAGAATGTCAGATGCTGGGAAGGTTTTTTTGAATAGGTTGAAGGAATCATGCCTTCAACGGTTCAAAAACCATCTCCATTTTCCTTTCTCAAAGATACCAATGCACCTGCATAAAGCTATAATTCATGACATGGAGTTTGAATTTGGCATAGGTTGGTCAGTAAAAAAAAGTGAAAAGACAAATGTCTCAAAATTGTAAGAGATTTAGGTGCGATCAAACAAAGAAGATAAAAAAATCTCGCCCAAGCTAAGGCTCAAAAAAAGGCCAATTGATGTCAGTATAAAAGTATGGAAAGAACTTGTCAAATCACATGAGAAGTCATATGCACAAAGGAAGTCTGGTGAGGAGAGTATCCAGGTATTTCAATTTTCTCATAATATTATATCAAATTTCTTAAACGATTTTTATATTTTATTTGTGCATAGTTCAATTGAATTATTTTATGTTTCAGGACAAAGCCTCCAAAGCTAGGCTTGCAAAAATCCAAGCCATGCATCATAGTGGCCAAAAAGGTTTACAAGCCTTGATCTGCACCTTTGTAAGTATATTTATTATGTGAACTATTTTTTTTTTCCTAGAAAAAGTAAATGATTACATATTTATTAGTTTAACTATTCCATGTGCTATGTTTTGACAAGAAGACAAATATGGTCGGCTTCCAACTCATTTTGAAAAATAAATGTTACAAAATAAAAAGTGGACCGACTTTGTAATATGGATGGAGAACGAGGCATCAATATCACTGAAGGATCCCTTGCCTTCTTTTTTCCCTATTTTTTGTCAATGGCTCCCCATTTGGGCATCCTTGTTCTTTATTTCCTTTGAATATTATGAACTTGTGGAATTTTCCTTGCAATTTATGGAGTTTGGAAATACTATCCCTTGTTTTGTGGCTCCTGATAACAAACACAGTTTGCCTAGCAGGGCTTTTCCACTTTTGTTTAATTTATTTATATTTTCCTACTATTTGGATAAGTTGTATTCTCATCCAACATTCATAGGGCCTTATTTCCCTTGGACCTTCTCTAACATAGTTTCTTTTCACTAATATATGGGTGATAACTTCATCATCCATATTACAAAGTGAACACATGCCAGGCCCTTGGTTACTTCTTCTTTGCAAATGATCTCAAAGAAGTAACGTGTCTCTCAACACTAGCCACATATAAACACTTGTCTTCATAGGAGCTCTAATAATCCAAAGGGGCTTCCACCACAATGATTTTGTCTTGTTCTGCATTACACAACATAGTATTGTACTTTGAAATCTATTATCTTAGAATAAGATTCTTGGACCAAACCAAACTATATTTCTCATCCCTAATCCTTATATGAATATGATATAAAGTTCCACATAACATTGTCATTGTGCTAAATTATCTCTTGCAAATCCCAAGAATACCAATACCAATACCATATGAATACAATAACATACTATACCATACCAATACCAATACCATACCATTGCATATCAATACCATAACATTGCATACCAATACCAATACTATTGCATGGTAATGGTATGTATTGGCAATGATATGCATACTAATGTCATACCGATACCAATACCATACCAATATCAATACCATACCATACCAATACCAATATCAATCACATACCATACCAATACCAATACCAATACCATATCAATCCATACCATTGCATACCAATACCAATACCATTGCATGGCAATGGTATGCATTGGCAATGATATGCATACCAATACCATACCAATACCAACAACATACCATACCAATACCATACCAATACCAACAACATACCATACCAATACCAATACTATTTCATACCATTGCATACCAATACCAATACCTTTGCATACCATTGCATGACAAAGGTATGCATTGGCAATGATGTGCATACCAATGCCATAACAATACCAATACCATACCAATATCAATATTCATATGGTATTGGTATGGAATTGGTATACCAATACCAAGTATTGGTCTACCATATCATTTCCAATATTGGTATGGTATACCATACCAATATTGGAAATGATATGCATACCAATACCATACCGTAATATGAGATAAAGTTCCACATAACATTTTCATTATGTTAAATTCTCTCTTGCAAATCCCAAGAATACCAATACCATACCATACCAATACAATACAATACTATATCATACCAATACCATACCAATACCAATACCAATACAATACCATACCATTGCATAGCAATACCAATACCAATACCAATACCAATACCATTGCATGGTAATGGTATGCATTGACAATGATATGCATACCAATGTGATACCAATACCAATACCATACCAATATCAATACCATACTATACCATACCAATACCAATACCATACCATACCAATACCAATATCAATACTATCCCATACCATACCATACCAATACCAATACCATAACATACCAATACCAATACCATACCAATATCAATACCATACAAATACCAATACCATACCATACCATACCATACCAATACCAATACAAATACCATACCAATATCAATACCATACAAATACCAATACCATACCATACCATACCATACCAATACCAATACCAATACCATACTATACCATGCCATACCAATACCAATACCAATCCCATACCATACCAATACCAATACCAATACCATACCAATCCATACCATTGCATACCAATACCAATACCAATACCATTGCATGGCAATGGTATGCATTGACAATGATATGCATACCAATACCATACCAATACCAACAACATACCATACCAATACCAATACCATACCAATACCAACAACATACCATACCAATACCAATACCATTGCACACCATTGCATACCAATACCAATACCTTTGCATACCTTTGCATACCATTGCATGACAAAGGTATGCATTGGCAATGATGTGCATACCAATGCCATAACAATACCAATACCAATACCATACCAATATCAATATTGGTATGTTATTGGTATTGGTATGGCATTGGTATACCAATACCAATTATTGGTCTACCATATCATTCCCAATATAGGTATGGTATACCATACCAATATTGGCAATGATTTGCATACCAATACCATACCATAATATGAGATAAAGCTCCACATAACATTTCCATTGTTCTAAATTCTCTCTTGCAAATCCCAAGAATACCAATACCAATACCATACCAATACTATATGAATACAATACCATACCAATACCAATACCAATACCATACCATTGCATGCCAATAATAATACCAATACCAATACCATAACATTGCATACCAATACCAATACCATTGCATGGTAATGGTATGCATTGGCAATGATATGCATACCAATTCCATATCAATACCAATACCATACCAATATCAATACCATACTATACCATACCAATACCAATACCATACCATACCAATACCAATACCATACTAATATCAATACCATACCATACCATACGAATAGCAATACCATACTATACCATGCCATACCAATACCAATACTAATCTCATACCATACCAATACGATTGCATACCAATACCAATACCATTGCATGGAAATGGTATGCATTGGCAATGATATGCATACCAATACCAACAACATACCATACCAATACCAATACCATTGCATACCATTGCATACCAATACCAATACCTTTGCATACCATTGCATGAAAAAGGTATGCATTGGCAATGATGTGCATACCAATGCCATAACAATACCAATACCATACAAATATCAATATTGGTATGGTATTGGTATTGGTATGGCATTGGTATACCAATACCAAGTATTGGTCTACCATATCATCGCCAATATTGGTATGGTATATCATACCAATATTGGCAATGATATGCATACCAATACCAATACCATATCCAAAAACGCCCGACAAAGTGATCTTGAAAATCGACCTCATCTTCAGAAATTGCACTATGCCTCATTGACCAAAACCCTAGTGTCTGAGATACTCCAACAAATAGTTTTACGGTCGATAGAATGATAGTGTAGGGGGGGCACTAGCTGAAAACTAGTGCTCTTAATCCAATGCCACTGACGATTCATGCATCTGAGTCTCGGTTTGAGTTTTATCGCAAGTTTCAACTCGCCTCCTCAAGCCATTTAGAGACATGTGGTCAATTTGGTCCAGGGGAATAAAATCCAAACTTAGTAGCATAACATACTTCCTTAAGCTCGGAAAATTTTGTTTGGCCAAGGCCCACATGACTACACTAGCCAAAACGACCCAACACAGTGTTCTTGAAAATCGACCTCCTCTTTAGAAATTGCACAATGCTTCATTGACCAAACCCCTAGTGTTGGAGATACTCCAACAAATGGTTTTTCAGTCAAAGGAATGATAGAGTAAGAGCCCCAATAGCTGAAACCCAATGTTATGGATCCAATGCAACTGAAGGTTCATGCATTCGAGTCTTAGTTTGAGTTTTATTAATAGTTACAACTCACCTCCTCGGGCCATTCAAGGACATGTGGTCAATTTGGTCCAGGGGAATAAAATCCAAACCGAGCAGCATAATGGAGTTTCATAATCTCCTGCAAGTCTGTTTGGTCAATTCCATGCAACTACACTAGAAACAAAATGCTTGACATAGTGTTCTTGAAAATCAAACTCATCTTCAGAAATTGCACTATGCCTCGTTGACCAAAACCCTAGTGTCGAAGATACTACAACAAATGGTTTAGCAGTCGATAGAATGATAGCGTAGGGGGCCCACTAGCTGAAACCCAGTGCTCTTAATCCAATGCAACTGATGGTTCATCCATATGAGTCTCGATTTGATTTTTATCGAGAGTTACAACTCGCCTCCTCAAGCCATTTAAGGACATGTGGTCAATTTGTTCAGGGGGCATAAAATCTAAACAGAGTAGCATAACGAACTTCCATAATCTCCTGCAAGTCTATTTGGCCAAGGACCACGTGACCACACTAGCAAAAATGACCCAACACAATGTTCTTGAAAATCGACCTCCTCTTCATAAATTGTACTATGCCTCATTGACCAAAACCCTAGTGTTGGAGATACTCCAACAAATTGTTTTTCAGTCAACGGAATGATAGGGTAGGGGCCCCAATAGTTGAAACAAGGTACTCTGGATCCAATGCAACTGACGGTTCATGCATCCAAGTCTCGGTTTGAGTTTTATCGGTAGTTGCAACTCGCCTCCTCAATCTATTCAAGTACATGTGGCCAATTTGGTCTGAGGGCATAAAATCCAAATCGAGCAGCATAACAGAGTTATGTAAGCTACCACAAGTTTGTTTGGACAAGTTCCATGCAACTACACTAGCCAAAAATGTCGACATGGTGTTCTTGAAAATCGACCTCATCTTCAGAAATTGCACTATGCCTCATTGACCAAAACCCTAGTGTCGGAGATACTCCAACAAATGGTTTTTCGGTCGACTGAATGATAGTGTAGGGGCCCCACTAGCTGAAAAATGGTGCTCTTAATCCAATGCAACTGACGATTCATGCATCTGATTCCCAGTTTGAGTTTTATTGTGAGTTTCAACTCGCCTCCTTAAGTCATTTAAAGACATGTGGTCAATTTGGTCCAGGGGAATAAAATCCAAACCAAGTAGCATAACAAACTTCCTTAAGCTTCGACAAGTCTATTTGGACAATGCCCACATGACTACACTAGCCAAAAAGACCCGACACAGTGTTCTTGAAAATCAACCTCCTCTTCATAAATTGCACAATGCCTTATTGAACAAAACCCTAGTGTTGGAGATACTCCAACAAATGGTTTTTCGGTCGAAGGAATGATAGAGTAAGAGCCCTAATAGATGAAACCTAGTGCTACGGATCCAATGAAACTGACGATCCATGCATCCGAGTCTCAGTTTGAGTTTTATTGATAGTTGCAACTTGCCTTCTCAGACCATTCAAGGACATGTGGCCAATTTGGTCCAAGGGCATAAAATCCAAACTGAGCAGTATAATGGAGTTTGGTAAGCTCTCGCAAGTATTTTTGGCCAATTCCCATGCGACTACACTAGCAACAAATGCTTGACAGAGTGTTCTTGAAAATTGAACTCATCCTTAGAAATTGCACTATGCCTCATTGACCAAAACCCTAGTGTCGTAAATACTACAACAAATGGTTTTTCGGTCGACAGAATGATAGCGTAAGGGACCTACTCGTTGAAACCCAGTGCTCTTAATCCAATGCAACTGACGGTTCATGCATATGAGTCCTGGTTTGATTTTTATCGAGAATTGCAACTCGCCTCCTCAAGACGTTTAAGGACATGTGGTCAATTTGGTCCGAGGGCACAAAATCCAAACAGAGTAGCATAACAAACTTCCATAAGCTCCTACAAGTCTATTTGGCCAAGGAACACGTGACTACACTAGCCAAAAATATCCAACACAGTGTTCTTGAAAATTGACCTCCTCTTCAGAAATTGCACTATGCCTCATTGACCAAAACCCTAGTGTTGGAGATACTCCAACAAATTGTTTTTAAATCGACAGAATGATAGGGTAGGAGCCCCAATAGTTGAAACCAAGTACTATGGATCCAATGAAACTGACGGTTCATATATCCAAGTCCCGGTTTGAGTTTTATCAATAGTTGCAACTCGCCTCCTCAAGCCATTCAAGGACATGTGTCCAATTTGGTCTGAGGGCATAAAATCCAAATCGAGCAGCATAACAAAGTTTCGTAAGCTCCCACAAGTCTGTTTGGACAAGTTCCATGCAATTGAACCAGCCAAAAATGTCGGCATAGTGTTCTTGAAAATCGAACTCATCCTCAGAAATTGCACTATGCCTCACTGACCAAAACCCTAGTGCTAGAGATACTCCAACAAATGGGTTTTCGGTCGACTGAATGATAGCATAGGGGGCCCACTAGCTGAAAAATGGTATTCTTAATCCAATGCAATTGATGATTCATGCATCTGAGTCTCGGTTTGAGTTTTATCACAAGTTTCAACTCGCCTCCTCAAGTCATTTAGAGACATGTGGTCAATTTGGTCCAGAGGCGTAAAATCCAAACCGAGGAGCATAACAGACTTCCTTAAGCTCTGAAAAGTCTATTTGGCCAAGGCCCACATGACTACACAAGCCAAAAAGACCCAACACAGTATTCTTGAAAAACGAGCTTCTCTTTAGAAATTGCACAATACCTCATTGACCAAAACCCTAGTGTTAGAGATACTCCAACAAATGGTTTTTCGGTCGAAAGAATGATAGAGTAAGAGCCCCAATAGATGACACCCAGTGCTACGGATCCAATGCAACTGACAGTTCATACATTCGAGTCTCAGTTTGAGTTTTATTGATAGTTGCATCTCGCCTCCTCAGGCCATTCAAATACATGTGGCCAATTTGGTCCAGGGGCATAAAATCCAAACCAAGCAGCATAATGGAGTTCCGTAAGCTCCCACAAGTCTGTTTGGCCAATTCCCATGCTACTACACTAGCAAAAAATTGTCAAGAGAGTGTTCTTGAAAATCGAACTCATCTTCAAAAATTGCACTATGCCTCATTAACCAAAACCCTAGTGCCGAAGATACTACAACAACTGGTTTTTCGGTTGATAGAATGATACCATAGGGGCCCCACTAGCTGAAATCCAGTGCTCTTAATCCAATGCAACTGACGGTTCATGCATATGAGTCCCAGTTTGATTTTTATCAAGAGTTGCAACTCACCTCCTCAAGCCATTTAAGGACATGTGGTCAATTTGGTCTGGGTGCATAAAATCCAAACAGAGTAGCATAACGAACTTCCATAAGCTCCTGCAAGTTTATTTGGCCAAGGACCATGTGACTACACTAGCCAAGAAGACCTAACACAATGTTCTTGAAAATCAACCTCCTCTTCAGAAATTGCAATATGCATCATTGACCAAAACCCTAGTGTTGGAGATACTCCAACAAATTATTTTTTGGTCGATGAAATGATAGGGTAGGAGCCCCAATAGTTGAAACCAAGTACTCCAGATCCAATGCAACTGATCGTTCATGCATCCGAGTCCCGGTGAATGAGCATGATGGGAATAATGTCTTCTTAAAAGGATTCTTGGCATGGTTAATGTAGTAATGTAACTTGAATTCTGAAACATTGGTCTTTGTATCGTTTTCACATCAATCTCTCCATTTGTTATGTTCTCAATCCATTTGAAAATTTGAGAAAAAGTCTTCAAGAATCACTCATGCATGTATTAAGCTTCTTCGATTTTCCAAGGAACTACAAAACATAAGCACTTCCCTGAAATAAAACGTGAGATCATGGAGAAGAGAGGTGTACGGTCTCTCTTCATCCAAGACATATGCAAAAAAAAACATGTAGTTACTTATAAAACAAATCCAAAGAAAATAAATGAAACAAAATTCATTTTATACATGTTCAGGAGTGTTGGCCAACATATACTATCCAAAAGTATTTCGATCATAAATTATTTGTTTCTCATCCAATTAGAGTGATTCCAAAGCCAAATAAAAGTACATTCATATTTCTATTTCCATTAGAAACAGGTTTAAAAAATTCCATGTGATGATATGCCAAATATGCTCAGTAACACCCTGCATGACAAGGTGTTTTTCAAATTTCGGACAAGACCAATAGTCACGGTTTTAGGCATAACGTTTTATTTTGATGACGAATTGATGTGATTCCAATTTGATATGAAATTATATTCTTGTAGGTATCTCCAATATAAACAGGTTTTAATGACAAGGGGAATTGATGAGTCAAATTTACCAATGAACAACTGGGAAGACATATTTTTCAAAGTGCAGATTTATGACAAGTCGTCAATGTTTTGGTCATAACTTCCTCATATGATATCAGAATTGAGTTATTCAAATTGCATTGTAAACTAAATTCATAGGGGAATATACCAATGAAACATGTTTTCAATATATATCCAACAAGGCATCCAAAAAGTGACTGTCCCAACTATGTTCCTAAGCTACCTTCTTGACATCCCATTAGTATTTTGACCATAACTTTTTAGTTTGATGCCCAATCTCAAAAATTCAAATTGGTTTGGAAACTAGATTCAAAGGGATACTTGGGATTTAAACAGGTTTTGAAAATAAATCCATATGTTCTCCCAAAAACGGATTGTCCCAACTATGTTTTAGTTAAAAGTTCAAGCCAAAATGCCACAAAAATCCAATAAATGAAATATGGCTCTCAAAAAGTGATCGGAACAGCTGTGAATGTTTTTAATCATATAAATTTCAATTTAATACATGCCCATACCAAAAATTTCAAGCACTGAGTACCTACATTGACTTACACAACGTGTTGCAGCAACTGCTAAAACTTAAAAAAATGATGATTTTTGAAAGAAAGTCCATCAGATCAAGGCTACAAGTGATCGAATGATGATCTCTTTAAGGTGTCTTATTTTTATTTCTAAACTAGGCTACTAATTCTTAGAACTAAAATAATCAGGATAAGTGGTAAATGTAGGAAAGTTGTGTAGGTCAGCACTGTAAGTATACTGCACTACTTTATTATGGTTACGGTGCGAGGTGGGTTGAACATGAAGTTTTGTAGGGCATGGAGGAGCTTGATGAAAAGTTAAGTATGGAAATTATAGATGATTTTTTGTGTGGATGACCTTAATGGGAAAATAGTATGTTGTTGAAGATCTTGTGGAAAGTATGGAGGATTGGTGGTTGTCGCAACATGAGCGAAAGTAGCCATGGGATCTTAAGATGGGCCATCCCAACCTTGTGGACAAGGTAGGTATGAGTGATATTGGGGTTGCCACAGTTGCCATGGTGTATGAGTATTCAATGATTCCTTGTGAGAGTAAGGAAATGGAGGGATAGAGTTTTGAATCATACATGTAGGCCATGGTTGTTGTGGTGAAATTGTTGCAGCTCCTCGATCTCTTTGATATATTTCTTTTATCTTGGTTAAGGAGGGGCAACGATATGTTGAATGACTCAAGTCACATATGCCACAAATTATGAGACTATCCAAAGGAAAATCCATTGCAAGATGTTTCTTCTGGCACCGAGGACAAACTGTTTCTTCAGGTTCCTCCCATTTCTTCTTATCCTTCGAAATATCCAATTGTGAATTTAATGAGCTAATGATATCGGCTTTAAAAATTTCAATTGAATTACTTATTTTAGATCTTATAGCTCTTGTTTTTGCAGCAGATTTAAAATATTGAGAAGAAGGCTCACTAGAATTCTTACCAGTCTTGAAGTTCCCTCTTGAATACCTTCTACATAACTCACAAATATCATCATATGGTCACTGAAATGCATCACCTGTACCCATCAAATTTAATATTTCTAAGGATTCATCATGGATTCCTTTGAGTAGGAGTATTTTCAAGGTCTCTTTTCCCAACTATTTTTGTTTGGATCTTTGAAGGTTGTATTGAAAGCGCTCCACATATTCCTCCAAACTCTCTTCTTCTCCTTGTGTCATTCCAAAGATATCTTCATTGACCCTGCAATAATCTTGGTACCTTTGCAAGAATACATATTTCATGTCTTCCCAAGTTTGTATAGAATTCCCACTGAGGCTCATGAACCACTAGAGGGATGTTCCTTTTATAGTAAGGGGAGAAACATTCAACTTTTGATCATGAGTAAAATAACCATAACCTCTACAAAGTACTTCAAATTGAAATAAGAATGCATCAAGGTCTTCATTTGCCAAACCGTGAAAATTTAGTAGATTGGATGGGGGAATGCTTTGCATTTGTACCAATCCTTTAGGATCTTTGATGGGTAATTCAAAGGTAACAACTTTTGTCTCCTTCTTACCTGCCATCTTTTTGTTGGATTCTTCATGTTCTATCTCAAGGATCCTTCTTCAATTGTTCATGTCAACTTGTGAGTAGGATGGGTGGTGCTTACATCACCACTAAGAGAAATGATAAGATTTAGGATCAAAAACTAAAAACTAAATGCAAAGAAAGAAACAATCAAGAAACTTGCATGCCCTGGCCCTTAAATTCGGAGTCAAGAACATGCAACTAAAACAATAATGTTAGTTGGACTTGTGCGCCCTTGATAACTTCCCCGACAACGACGCCAAAATGTTGGGCTCTAAATATGTCCTAAAAACAATCTCTATGCATCAACCAAAGGTAAGCGTTGGCACAAGCATTTTAATTATTGCCTACATAGGTTCTTACATTATGTTTTCAATACCCAACCTCCAGAGATGCAACACCTATAAAGGAACAACAATCGTAAAGGGAACGACAGTTGTTCTATTCAAATGAACAACAATGATACTCAAAGGAATAGTAGATGCGCAAAGGGAATGACAAATGTTCTTTTCAAATGAACAACAACTACACTCAAAGGAACAAAAGTCGCGCGAAGAGAACGATAGTTGTTCCTTTCAAATGAACAACAACTACACTCAAAGGAACAACAGTCGTGTGAAGGGAACGACATCATTTTCTTTCAAATGAACAACAACTACACTCAAAGGAACAACAGTCATTACATTGGGATGAACTAATGTTTGAATTAATTGCATTGTATTATTTTCCCAACTATTTAATTTGTCAACCCGAGGAAGTCTTTTATTTCAAAGTTACCATGCACAATATATGCAAGCAACAAATTCCAACT
>SNQJ01S0014094.1:201299-270285 GCA_010110895.2 Picea sitchensis
AGTTGTTGGTAGTAGCCAATGACATTGATCATATAGACTCCATCATTGATCATTGTTGTATATCGTTATGATGCCTATTTTCATGTTTATTATCATATGTATTGCTCTTTGTCCTGCAATACCATATTATTGAGTATTATCATTTTGACTTATATCATTTGGACATATATCATCTTAACTTACATTGACTGTTGGCCATGTATCATTTTGACATATTATTTATTTATTGTCATATTTGACTTTCACTTGTAGTTATATATGATGATGATCTTATCAGTATTAAAGATATAAGTTATTTGACATGATACTTATCTAATATTGATATATTTGACTAGTTTTAATTATAGATGATGATCATGTTATAATCATTATCTTGTTATTTTATATATATTGTATGTTGTAGATTTTATTTAGATGGAGATTTAATAAGTATAATGATGTTGTTAGTTTGTATAGATATCCAGTTCCCTAAAAATTCTTTATAAAATCTATCATATAAAATACTTCAAATGCAGTATGACTTACTCTATAATAATATAAGTTTTTTAAGATGAATGATATATTTAACTAATTAAATTGAAATAAAATAAGTTAAATTACTAAATGGAAGCTAAAAAGGACACAACATGGGTTGTTAAAATGGAAGAAAAATGTGGCTCTAAAATGTAAGTAAAACTCAACATTAAATTTAAAGCCATACTTGGAGCTATTTATGGATCTAAGTAGGAAGCTAAATTGGCTATTTAACAAGAAGAAAAAATGGATGCTAATTAAGAAGCAAATCCCAACACTAAAAGGAAGCAAACCCTGGACCTAAAAAAGAAGCAAAACCAGACACTAAAAAGGAAGCAAACGTTGGAACTAAAAGGAAGCAAACCATGGAGCTAACAAGGAAGCAATTCTAGAAGCAAAAAATGATGCAATAATGGAAGCACATCTTGGCGTTAATTTGGAAGCCAAAATAGAAGATATTTTCGATGCTACACTAGAATAAAAACAAGAAGCATGATTGGGAGCTAAACTAGGAGCTAAACTAGGCACTAAACCAGGCACTAAACTAGGAGCTAAACTAGGCGCTAAATCAGGAGCTAAACTAGGAGTTAAACAAAGAGCTAAAATAGGAGCTAAATTAGGCACTAAACTAGGAGATAAAACAAGAGCTAACCTAGAAGCTAAATTAGACACCATAGGTGGAGCTAAACTAGGTGCTAAAGTAGGAGCTAAACCAGGAGCTAAAGTAGGTGCTAAACCAGGAGCTAAACTAGGAGCTACACCTAGAGCTAAACTAGATGCTAAAACAAGAGCTAAACCGGGAGCTAAATTAGGTGCCACACCTGGAGCTAAACTAGGAGATACACCAGAAGCTAAACCAGGCACTATTTTGGGTGTTATTTAGGGAGCTATATCACATTTTAGGTGCTAAACTAGGCGTAAAATCAGGCGCTAAACTAGGTGAAAAATTAGAAGCAAAACTGGGCACCAAAAAGGGAGCAAAACTAGGCGCTAAACAGGGAGAAAAACCTAGCGCTAAAGAGGGAGCTAAATTGGGCGCTAAACTAGGCACTAAATCTGGCTCCCAAGTGAACACGTTGTTTAGCATCGGGTTTTTCTCCCTCTCATCAACCCAATTCATGCCCTCAAATGCACTAAAATCTGGCACTAAACTATGCACTAATGGCCTGTTTTATTGTAGTGACTTAGATGCTGAGTTTCATAATGTTTTTCCTAAATTTGAAGAACAAATGCATCATTCATGTCAAAATCTAGGTCCCCAAGAGAATGATAAATATGGGCAATCCATCATTTCCCTTTCTCCTCCTTTTCTCGATTCTTTAATTCAAGAGGTCATCTTAGGTTCATATTTTTTTCAACATGAGAACAATGTTACAGCTTGTCATGAATGAATTCATAGCTTACCAGTTGTTGTTGTAATCCCTCTTATTGTTAATGAACCAGTGTGCCATGATTTTCCATGTTTTGATGACTATGAGGATGTTTTCACTGAACAACCAACTGTCCCAACTATTGTACTAATCCCCTCAGCCATTAATAGTCAAATGGTCATTGATTCACCTTTGTATGATAATTATGAAGACGATTTCCATGAACGGTCTGTTGAAGACCTTATATCAGAGAAATACCCTTCCCATCAAAGCAAAAATAGCTTGTTTCAACCCTCATGTCATATTTTTGTTGCTGAAAAAGAAGAAAAAGATGATAATCTAATTTTAGAGGGTGAAAAAATGAGAAATTGGGACCATAAGCCAAGCTATGATGAATATCCCTCACAATCAAAGGATGAGACAAAACAATGCAATTTCCCAAGCACTTCTAATTGTGATGAACTTCCCTATCAACCCCCTATTCCTCTTAAATACACAAGCTCAGTTTCATCAAGCAACCAAGATCAAATGTCATGTGATCATATGAGAAAGGTTGAAATTAAAGAAAGACAAGCATCACTAAGCCTTTTTCCTAATACACCTCATGATTAGGAGTGGACCAAGGCCATATGCATTGAGGATGAATCAGAAAATTAGCAAACCATACAACAACCAAGAACAGTGGAGGAAGGACCTAATGCAATACTTTTCCTTTTCACACAAAGCAATGTTGCAGGGGTAAGTATTGATGATGTTTTTCAAGATTCATTGGTAGCCTGTCTGCAAGCAGAAAGTCGCCCTAGGCTCATTGATTTGTTCAATGGAAAGTGTATTTCCAAATGTTTCTTTGACATGCCTTCAAGTAAGAATTATCCCTGATTCTTAAGGAAGCACATTTCAAAGCTTCAAACAGTTGAAAAAATGATGAAATGGCTTCATTGGTTGTTTCATGTAACTTGAATGCTTCATTTTCCCAATAATTATAGTAGGTGTGTGCAATAAGCTTCTTGAACAAGCATTGTTTTCATCATTTTTGTTAGTTTCAGTTTTCATTTTCATTTAGTTTTAGCTGAAGTTCATAGATCAAAGTAGATTGCAGAGGTTAAAGGTTGAGAGCATGACTCCACAAGCCCAAAGGATAAGGCATTAAAACTACAAGAGTTCTTAGAGCCACACAGGGAGGACTCTATCCCCCATGGAGCCTATGTTAGCACAAGATTGGTTAAGGTGCCTATATGGATTTTGAGTTTTTAGCTAAGTGCTAGCTTCACCCAGTGGTAAAAGGAACTACCTATGGTACAATCAAGGAACCTAAGTAAAATGGTTTTGTCATCATGAAAGAACACGCACTGCTCTATACATATTCAAGATTGAAAGGCACTGCATTTTGGCAATGCTACCCAAACCTATATGTAGACACAACATAATTAGTGCTACTTAAAGGTGTTGTGTAATATTTCATAGAGAACAGAATATGCATACAGGTGCAACACAGTCGGACACTACCTACAGGCACTGCATAATATTCTGGCAGAAAACAAATTGTGCAGAGTTATTTTACTAGTTTTGAGTCATTAACTTAAAACTTTGATTGTGAACAATTAAGAAGGTATTTTTGAAAACTGGAGGAGGTTTTTTTTCATAACATTCCAAATAACAAAAACCTCTCTAAATTTTTCAAAATGTATTATTGTTTGAAATATATTAGATATAGAAGTGGCACTACCCACTGTGCACAACGGTGCTACCTAATTTCTTGTAGCGATCACGAATTTTGATATTTTCCTTGTTGGGAGGTTGCCACCTATCAAGGAGGATTCAAATGGATTCTCAAGGACCAGTTAGATGTCAAGGGATACCTTCACCTCGGATTTATCTCTAGCAAAGGCCTCATGCAATGAGGTGGAGACATTTTCTTAATGACTTCCAACAAATTCCTGAAAATTAGCAGTTTGTTGGATTTTTGTCTCTTTGATTGTTGCCACCTATCTCCAAGGCTTAGAATCCAATGGATGAGATGGGATTAAACCTCCTTATTTCATTTTCATTCTATTGTCTATTTAAAGAAGTATATATCTCTTGAAGAAGGGGATTCAGGAGCCAAGAGAGGCTAGCGAGAGTAGGAGTAGGCAGTTTTTCTATGTGTGTTCATTTGTAAGCCTATGGGAATTTTATGATTGTAAGCATTAATTCTATTGGAGACTCATGAGAGCTGTGATTTCAGAATGTAACTCTTCTTTTTATATTTTTCTTCTTATTTGAATACATTGCAGATTTGAGGATCAAAGATTGTCAATGATTTATGGATCCCTAAGCAGCAGAGGATCTGTTATGTTTTTCCCATCAGTCATTGTTTATATTCAAGTATTTTTTGATTCATTAAATTGAGAGGATCTCTGTTTAGTGAACATTCTACATTATGTTTTCCTTCTTCATTCTTCCACCTATCAACATTTAATCTTGTTTTCTGTTGAGCAGCTTTTGTGTCTTCGATGAGTAGGATGTTTGTGACTCCATTTCCTATTGGTGTAGCCTACTAATCTACAGTTTGAAACCTTCTCTCTTTCTTTATCCATATTGTTGATCCACCTATTCAAAACCAAAGTTATCTTTTACATTCTGGTGGGTGTTGAGCTTACACTTTAGCAGTCAAAGTGTGACTTTTAGTGCTAACAAGACTAATCACTTGAGAAATATCCATGAAGTTTTTTATACCAATATCGACTTAAAATTAATCGATAAGCATATGGAATGTCAACAACGATAATATCTATTATTTGAAAAAATTTAGAATTATATGATAATCTGATTAATACATCCTTCAACTCTTCCAAAAATTTTACCCTTGTTCTATATAATTGAACAATTTGAATAGATGATTCTTGTGGTTGTGCATTGATCTGAAGGAAAACTAAATAAGACATTATATTTGAAGATGCACCTAAATCAACCAAACAATTATGCACATTTTTACTAAAAATTTCAAAAGTGAGGAGAAACAAAGGAGTATGTGACCTTGATCTTTCACCTATAAGAATTGAACCAATATCTACCTCGGAAGATAAAGTTTGAACTATTGAAAGTTTTTCTTTATTTGTTATTGTAGTATATAATGAACTTGTCTTATCAAAAACTCCTAAAGCCCTTAATAAACTATTTCTTTGATATTTTAGTTTACTTAGTTCATAAAAGGAAATATTTTCTCTGGTCTTTTTCATATCTTCTATAATATCATAATCGATATTTTTAGCAACCACAAGACTCTTTGATGCTGACTTGTTTTCTAAAGGCTGTGTATTTGAAGTATTTTCTGGTGGATCAGTCTCAGAAATTGAATATGTACTTTTACTTTGGGTTTGATTAGAAAGATATGCTTCAGTATCATCTTCATAAAAAATTCCATTAATATTCCAAAACAAATTAATATCTTTAACTTGTTCATTATCCTCTCATTCTTCCTCATCAACATTAACTCCTTCTGAAGTTTGGCCACCAGGTGGAATATGTGGATTTGTTTTTTAAAATGACCTAAATGGTTTATTTGAAACTTCAACTTGTTTTCCTTTAACATCAACTATCTCATTTGCTAATGTTTTCATGACTTTCTGTAAATTTTCCATATCAAAAACATCTTTATCTTTCCTTTCTTCTTTGATAATTTATTTCTTGGTTGTTATAGAAGATCTTGAATCTTATCTTGGAGATTTACTTGCAATACTAGATATTTCCTTTTCTACATCTAAATCTTCCTACATTGCTTCAGTCAAAGTTTTTTTACTTGCACGCTTAACAAACATAGAAATGTAAATTGGTAAAGCAGAGGAATAAAAGTCAATCTGAATGTCTAAACCAGGTTTGGATGTTTTAGGAATTTTATTGAGAATTTTAAGGAATATTTGATTGAAATCTTTGATTTTATATTTAGGATCCATTCTAATTTTGTATAATTCTACTAATAAAATAGATGAAGACTTATCATTCTCGAATTTATGAATGAATAAATCCTAAAAGGTATCCCAATTAGTAATGGAATTATCTTGCAATGAGAAATACCAAGTAGAATCTTCTCCTTAGAAAGTATATGGAAAAATTCTACACACAACATCTTCATGCTCAATGTTTCTCAGATTAACATCTAACATAAATTTTTTGATATGATCATCAATAGTTTCTTTTGATTCTAGATTAAATTTTGGTAACCATTTATCTAGATATTTAGGTAAATCATGTTTATTTACAAGAACATTCACTACTCCCAGAGTTCTCCATGGACTTATCGATACTCCAGCCATAGTATTTGGTTAATGAGGAGGAGATGGAGGAGGATATGAAACATGAGAGATATACAAAGGAGATTTGAGGGAGGATTATTTCCAATAGTTTTAACTATGTTTCTTCTAATCTGGATAGGAACTTGGAAATGGATAGGTTCAATACCTAACCTCTATCTGTAAGAACACCTAATTATTGGATAAAAAAATATATATAATCATAATATCCTTGAGAAGTTTCTCCTTGGTTTCTAAGATCTTCTATTCATTGTCTTACTTATTGAAATTCTAGAGAACTAAGAAAACTAGAAGAAATATCACTTACAATTCTTCGAATTGGAGATTCTAACTGTGCAACAACAATATATACTATGGGTGAAGTCGATATTCTTGAATAGTCTTTGATTTTGTTTTTTGTTTTGGACATTCATTATCATATGGACCTCCTTATAGCACCAAAAATTTGATAGTCACAGATGACCATGTTCAACATTCAAAATTTCGCCCAGTCAAGATCCCAATTGGATCCTTATTCGTTGAAAATGACAAATCCAAATGGTTTAGGTCCAACTACTTTTAACTATTATAAACTAAACTATACACACAGACACACACACACACATTTGCTAAATAATCACAAAAAATCTATTTTCTATCAAATAAAAACTAAAATATAAATATATACATTTTTGAAACTATCTACATTGAAAATCAATTCTAATTAAAATTACTCCTACAAGAGGAGATTTTACCTTTTCCTTTTAAAATAAGAAATAATTCAAAAGAAACAAACTAAATCTATTTAGAAAAATAAAACTAAACTAGTCTATTTCGTGGGTCTAAATTCAAACAGTATATGAATTAAATTAATATAAACAATATTCTAAAGATGTAAATCTTCAAAACACATGTCTAAATAAAACCACTGATAATGAATTAATAAACCTGATTAAATAATTAGCACAAACTTATAATCAAAGCAATAATTTATATACATAATCACAACTGAAATAATATATCAAATAAATGATGAAATTGATCTAATTTGTTAATAGTAATCAACTAAATCAATTTTGATTACATCAATACATACTCCAAATAAGACTCTGATTTGAAAAATGAACATTCAGATATGATTAATAGTGTTGAATATCGATTGCTTGTAATAATATTCAAAGTCACAAAAGATTCAGTACAATGCTTCCAAAAAGAGACTTGTACAATAGTGCATAAGTTTCATTTTCTTTTTCAAAAACTGAACCCCCTCACAATTGTCTTTCTGCCTCTGTTTTATATTGAAGGAATTCAAATACGAAAAATTAACTTCCATAACCATAAACAATTATCCATTTAAAATGGGAAAATAACAAAATTGTTTAATTCCCCAAACTAAATTAACTAAGTACATGAAATAAATAACTACTAACTGTTTAATTTTAAAATTCTGCCTGGAAACTAATTTTCTCATTTTCCGTATTCGTCTAGGTCATCCCTTTTACACCTGCAAAACGAAAATAAATAAATAAAAATATTGGAATTACTAACAAATAAAACAAAAATTAGAGTTACTACAAAATGTAAAATTCTTTAGCTACTCTTTTATTAACCAGAATTAATGAAAATAAAAACTAAACTAAAAAAATGCTAAACTCATACCAATAAATAAGACATTTTTATCACTGAGTGTTACTGGGAATAGTCTTAAATTCCAAATTAACGAAAATATTAACTCTCGGCGAGTTAGTGTTAACTGCTTCTTTCTTTTTATCCTGTTTATAACCTGCAACCTGTCTCTTTTGGATATCGATCAAAGATTTATTTTATGACCTAAGAAGTTGATTTTATAACTCCAAATCAAATATGTTTTCCTGTAGCACTGGAACCATTGAATAGTATTTGTCCTTCCAGAAGGAAACCTTCATATTGGAATCGGTTTTAGTTTTCTCCTTCTCTTTTTCTTTAGCGACCTTTTTAATTGGTTCATGCGAAGAATTGTGATGTGGGGGGGATACTTCTTTATTTTTAACCAAATCTTCACCTATAATTGTATTTTCATTCGAGAGAAACCATGATTTCAGACCAAGAAATATCCTTCACCTTTTTGGTATTATACCAACATTCCCCTTTTAATGGAAATTTAGTCTCTCTGGCTATTAATTCTTCATCTATATGTAACTCCATATGCCCAATTTTATCATGTTCACCATTGAAACTTTGTGCGAAATCTTTCGTGACCTACTCATTGTATTGATTGAACATGCACAAAAATTCTAACCAACCAACCTTCTGAAAAGGCACAAAATAATATTCATGAGATTCAATAAGCTCGACAATGGGTTCAATTATGGAAATCATTCCCATATTAACAGTTTACCACACTACAGTTAAAAAAACCCTCATAGAATCCTAACAGACTCTCGCTTACAGGTAAACAAAAACATAGTTTCAATACTTGAGTAAAAATCTTAACTCGAGGAAGAAGCATCATATACAAGATTTGACTTGAGGTAATAATTCATGAATACAATCATACAACTCAACAATATACATGGAGGAGAATCAGTGAAATTCATGAAAGGAGGATTGTTCATATGCAGTTTGAAAGGACCCTAATTTAATTTCCCATTAAGTTTATTTAAACTTATGTTGATTAGATTAGGCATGATGTCCCACAACATAATATCAAACAGTTGTCATAGATCATGGGTATCATGGTAATACACAGTTATGCTAGGCTAAGTAATATTTCGTAAATCATGATCAAACATCGATGGATCATAGGTTTATTGCTCAAGCGAAACATGTTAAAAAATTAAAATCAACAATCTAATCATAAACTGTAGTGTGTTAAATATTGTAGCTCGTATAGAATTTCATTCAAGGTGTGTAAGTGAGCAAAACTCATCAAGGATGTGTGAATTAGAAACATTTAAAAGACAAAATATTTAATCAAAACCTTTATGAAATGAAAAAACATCCCAGCAAGAAAATGTCATTAATGATTGAATGAAATTTCAAAGAACTTTGGGGTACGGCCAAAATTGACAAAACTGAAAACAATGTTTGAATAAAACAAATAAAAAAAAAAAATATTTTTTCAAAATTAAAAAAAAAAGAAGGGTCCCAAATTTATTTATAATATAGAATTTGGGAGGTTGGTATCCACTACAATAGAGAGATATTCCTTGGACAAGGGAAGTATATAGTAGATATCTTGAGAAGATTCAAGATGGAGGACTATAAACCGATGGCTACGCCTATGGTTACCAATCTGAAGACGATTGACACTTCATATTCAGAGTTGGTGGATCCCAGGATATATAGGAAGATGATAGGGTCCTTGATGTATTTGGTCAACACCAGGACATATATTTTTTTTGTTGTGAACACCTTGAGTCAGTTCATGGTGGAGCCAAGGTAGGTCCATTGAAACGAAGTAAGTCATGTTCTTAGGTACTTAAGAGGTACAATGGAGTATGGATTGAGATATCTTGGAGGATATGTAGTGGAGTTGCAATGATATATAGATTCATATTTGGAAGACAGTGTAGTAGATAGAAATAGAACTTCAAGGTGTTTCTTCAACTTGGGATAATTTGTGATTACTTGGTTTAATAGGAAGTAGAATTTTGTAGCACTCAGTTTAGAAGAGAGAGAGTATATGACAGTAAATATGGCTAGTTGTGAAGACATTTGGCTCCACAAATTTCTTACAGGTTTATTTGATAAGGAGTTGGAGCCTACGATGATATACTACGATAAGAAGAGTTGTATCAAACTCTCTGAGAATCCAGTATTCGATGAAAGGTCCAAGAATATTGAGATTAGATATCACTTCATTTGAGATAGGATCCAAAAGGGATTTGTGAAGATTCAATATATTTCCACATATGAGCATGTTGCAAATATTTTAACTAAGCCCTTAGAGAAAGGGAAGTTTGTATTCTTCAAAGATAGACTTGGTGTGGGGTAGAATACCTTCCTAGCTAAGAGGGAGTGTTGATGATAGTGGTAGCATCAGACATGTATTTCCACATAGGTCTATTGATGCAGGAGAATCACCATCAGTTCTTATCTAGTTTGTAAATTCTCATTCAACGTAATAGTCCTTAGTAGATGAATGTATAACTATGGTAGGATAACAATAAGGTAGTTTGGAGGGAAGGATCAAGAAGCCTCTCTGTGTATAAATATATGTAACCGATTCCCAAATGAGGCTACTGAATATTATTTTTATTATTGCTAGTTATTGTAGAGAGATGCATAGAACTATATGAGTCCATGTGCATACTTTGTTAAAGGAATGCAAGAAGAGAGGTTTGATTCCAAATGTATGTTGTTGTATTAGTCTGAGTTCATTGAGTACATGTGATGTTTTTTTATGTTTTATGTGTTTTATGTGCCTAACTATGCATTTCATGGTTAATTGTGTGAACCTTTATTGTTCAATAAGTTTCAATTGTTTCTCTTCTGAGAGATCTGGTGCAAGGAGTGAAAAGTGCCCACAAGGTGTGCGAAGGTTGAGTCAAGTCTGACTCATAAGCTCCGAAGAGATAACGTGAAACATTGCAGAGGAAGTGCAAGGAGTGCATAGTCGCTCAGTGGAGAGAAAATTTTGAATAAGACCCGTGCAAGGTGTGCATCGGGCCAACACTTAGTTGAAGTGTTGAAGAAGTCTCAAGGAGGACGAACACAAGGAGTGCATAGGGAGATTTTCGAAAAAAACTCTAAGTCAAAATTCTTTCAGAGGTTTATAGGATGCAAGGAGTGCGCCAGAGGTCTGAAATAGCTCAAGGAACAAATATCAGAAAGGATAGTGACCAAAATCCTTAAGGAGGAAGAATTTATTTGTTTTAAGGGTCGAACGGATGAGATACGGTCAGAAGGATCCAGGATCTCTCATCACCGTCAGATCTAGAGAAGTAGCATGAGGTTTAACTCTATAATTCGTTAAGACTTCACGTATCCGAAATAAATTGTGTGTTAAACACAAAGGAGACAAAACCCTCGGAGTTATGAAGTCCAAAGTTGATCTGAGCCATCACTCAGAGGAGGACACATGGAGGAAGGAGAGGTCCTTTGACATTTTAGCATTTGGGAGATACAAGGGGTTGTGTTGTGTGAATGTACAAACTCCTGAAGCCTAGGGTAAATCCAGGTCATCCATCATTTGAGACTACGGGACCATCAATTTGGGACTTTTGTGGGTTCTCTAGTATGATTCTCCAGAGGTTTTAAAAGTGTTAAACATTAGGAACCCCTAAAGCCCGGAGTCCCAGAGTGAATCATGGTCATTGGTCAATGGGAAGGCGTGTTTCGTGGATTTCTCGTTGTGGGTGTTTGTCAGTCCGATGCTCCAATGGAACGATGAAGTGGCACCTCGAAGAAACCCGAAACCCGAAACCGCGAAGTGGGGTATCAGTCATCGATCTGGTAGGAGAAGAGGATTTGTTCGATCTACTTCAAATTTCATCTCTTCCAGTGCACACTGTGTTGGAACGGGCAAACTTGTTGAAGCCAGAATTCCCAAAAACAACTCGCACCATAGATTGGATCGGATGTTGTGAGTCATTGATCCTTATTGTGGTTTGGCGCTCCACCACTTCGGTGTTCAAAAGGATTAGAGTATTACTCTGTTGAGACTCCCGAAGTTGGATAGTTCTGAAGTCTCAAATTATTCAGATACTTGAGGTTTAGCCCACGGTTTTTCACCCACGGTCCTAGGTAGGGATTTATAGTGCTCAGGGACCCCTGAAAAGTAGATTTTTCATTCAGAAAAGAAGGTTTAAGGCCTATGTAGTGGATTTGATGGCTCATAAGGAGCATGTGAGTTGATTCAACTCCCAAATTCGGTCAATCCTAGACCGAGAGGTCACACGGGCCCCAGGAGTGGGTGGGGGTCTTCATCAAGTGGTATTAGAGCCCAAATTTAACTCTATCAGAAAAGGAAGATTCAAAACCATGTTGTCGAGGAGACACAGAGAGAGGGAAGTGGAAAATGCAGCCATGGGAGAAGAAATGAGGCAACTCCGTGCGATATTGGATTCCATGGAGACAATGTAGAGGAGAGCACCTGATGCTGGTGACATCAAAGAGGCTGAGAGTGAATAAATGGAAGTAGAAGGAGTTGCAAAAGAAGAAGATGCAGATGAACATTTTTTGAGAGTTGTTGTAAAAATGGGGGCCAGAGAAAAAATATAAGTCCTTATGTATGAAGGAAACTTGGATGTTGAGGAGTTGCTGGATTAGATAAGTGATTTAGAAAAGTACTTCGATTATGAGGAGATCGATGATGAAAATAAAGTGAAGCATGTTGTTACCAGAGTGAAGGGACATGCAACACTATGGTGGGATGAACTGCAAGCCAACAAAAGATGCAAAGGTAAGTCCAAAACAAAAAGTTGAGATAGGATGGTAACTAAGTTAAAATCTAAATTCATACCCAAGGATTACTAGATAAATATGTTTAGGAAGTTGCAGAACTTGAGAAAGAAGGGCTTGTAAGTTGTCAGCGAATGAGTACACTGAAGAATTTTACAGACTAGACATCAAAGCAAGACATAGAGAGAGTAATGAAGAAAAATTTTCCAGGTATATTAATGGCTTGGGATATGAAATCCAAGATGAAATCAACGTGATGATGATGGGAATGGTGGAAGACGCCTATCAGGTGGCACCAAAAGAAAAGAAGAAGCTGGATATAAAACAAATCCAATGAAATAGAGGAAAGAGTCCAAATAGAGGTAGAGGAATTGTCCAAGAGAAATTCTAGAAACCCTAAACTGAAGCTGGAAAGTATCACAGTCAGACTGAAAGAAGAGGAAGTTCAAGAGGGGGGGAAATATGGTGGCATAAACTCTTTTTCCCTAGGAAGAGGAAGAGGTAGAGGAGGAGAAGTGAAATGATATGCTTGTGAAAAGACAGCATATGTATTGGGAATGTCCTAAGAGGAAGAAAGAAGGAGGTGGAGAAGCTGACATTTCTAAAGAACAAAAGAGGAATGTAGGGGCAGAAGCAACATAAGATGGGAAATCCCTCATGATGAGGAAAGTTCTCTTAAAACTAGAGAAAGAGGTGGAAGATCCAATTCAGATAAACAGTATGTTCAGGACTTCTTGTAAGACCAAAGACAGGGTATGCAAAGTAATCATAGATAGTGGGAGCACTCATAATATCATATCCACATAAATGGTGGAAAATATGGAGCTGTAGAAAACTTCACATTCAAACCTATACAAGGTATTGTGGTTGAAAAAGGGACACCAGGTCATGTTAAGTCGACAATGCAATGTTGAATTTAAGATAGGAGGTTATAAAGATGAAATTCTTTGTGATTTCATACCTATGGACATTTTCCATGTTTTGTTGGGAACACCATGGAAATATGACAAAAATGCCATACATGATGGGTGAAAAAATACTTGCATCTTTGAGAAGAATGGTCATACACATATGTTGTTGCCAATGGAGGATAAGAGAGTAAAGGAAGAACCTAACCCAAGCATACATCTCATGAGTGGGAAGGAACTCTTGAAACAAGTCAACAAAGAACAGGAGATGTAGTTTGTTGTGGTGAGAAAGACCAGAGTCACCTTACAAGCACTTATGTGGATGATATGCCTATAGAGATTTAGTAACTATTGGATAATTTTGTTGATATTGTAGTGGATGAGTTACCTCATTCTGTACCACCCATTAGGAGTATTAGTCACAACATTGACCTTATTCCAGGAGCAATTTTTCCAAATAAATCAGCATATAGGTTGACACCTCAAGAGAATGAAGAGGTTAAGAATCAAGTCCAAGAGTTGTTGGATAAAGGTTTGGTCAGAGAAAGTTTGAGTCCATGCGCAGTACCAACTGTGTTAAGTCTAAATAAATATGGAGGCTAGAGAATGTGCACAGATTCTAGAGCCACAAACAAGATCACCATCAAGTATAGATTCCCTTTACCCAGAATGGATGATTTGATGGATTGCTTGAGTGGAGAAAATAATTTTTCCAAGATAGAGTTGAAGAGTGGCTATCATCATATAAGAATGAGAGAGAGGGATGAATGGAAGACAACATTCAAGATGAATGAAGGGTTGTATGAATGGCTCGTCATGCCATTTGGCTTAATGAATGCCCCAATCACATTCATGAGATTGATGAATGAAGTACTCAAATATTTCATTGGTAAGTTTTCAATTGTGTATTTGGATGACATTTTAGTTTTCAACAAGACTAAAGGAGAACATTTGAGACACTTGAAGCTGGTGTTGAGGAGGTTGCAGCAGGAGAAGTTGCTGATATATCTGAAGAAATGTTCTTTCATGAAGACATAACTCATATACTTGGATATTATGATCTATTCAAATGAATTGAAGATGGATCCATAGAAGGTAAGAGAAATAAAAAAATGGCCTTCTTTGAGAAGAATATTTGAGGTGAGGAGCTTCCATGGATTAGCGAGTTTTTATAGAAAATTCATCAGAACATTCAGTGGAATTTGTGCACCCATAGTGGACACCATAAAGAAAAATCATCGATCTTTTAATTGGACAACACAAGCTGAAAAAAAATTCAAATTATTAAAAGAGAAGATAATAAAATGATCGATTATGGTTCTTCCATATTTTAAGAAGACATTTCAAGTTAGATGTGATGCAAGTGGAGTAGATATTGGTGTAGTATCGAGCCAAGACAATAATCCTATTGATTATTTCAGTGAGAAGTTGAATGACACTAAGAGGAAGTACTCAATGTATGATAACGATTTTTATGTTGTAATACAAGCTCTGAAAAAATGGAGGCATTATCTTATTCTGAAGTAGTTTATCTTGTACATTGACAATCAAACTTTACAATTCATAACCAGAAAGGAGAAGTTGAACCAAAGACATGATAAATGGGTAGAATTTGTGCATAATTTTACTTTTGTTATCAAGCACATTAGTGGTAGCGCTAACAAAGTTGTTGATGTTTTGAGGAGGAGATGTTCTATTATGCAGGAATTTCAAGGGGAGACCTTAGGATTTGAACACCTTAAGGGAATGTATCATGAAGATACATATTTTAAAGAGGCTTACGAAGCATGTGAAAACCCTTTGATAAGGGACAAAAGTCATTGGATATATTATTTAATCCAAAATTGACCGTTGTTCAAAGGAAGCCAACTATGTATTCCAAAATTCTCAATGAGAGACAACATATTGAAAGAAAAAAATAGTAGAGGATTGGCTAGACATTTCGGACATGATAAAACTTATGAACAACTAAGTTATTCATACCATTGGCTAGGCATGAGGTCCGACATGAAGAAATTTGTGGAAAGATGTAGAGTCTTCCAATATGCAAAATGAAAGCATCAGAACATTGGTCTGTATTGGCCATTGCCTATTCCAGACTGGCTATGGGATGCCATAAGCATGGATTTTTTGTTGGGATTTCCAAGAACCTAGAGGGGTAGTGATTCCATCTTTGTCATGGTTGACATATTTTCAAAAATGACACATTTCATACCATGCCAGAAAACTAGTAATGATACTTACATAACTAATTTATTTTTCAGGGAGGTTGTGCGATTGTATGGATTTCCTGGAAGTATAGTCTTGGCTTGCCTAGAAGTATAGTCTCAGAAAAAGAAACCAAATTTGTGGGACACTTTTGGGGAACTATGTGGAAGAAGATGGATACAAATATGTCCTTCAGTTCAGCATATCACCTTAGACAAATAGACAAAATAAAGTGGTAAATCAAAGTTTAGGGAATTTGATGAGGAGCTTGGTAACTGGACATCATAGTCAGTGGGATCAAATTCTTCCCCAAGTAGAGTTTTCTTATAATGATTCTCTGAACCAAAGCACTGGAAAAATTCCATTTCAAATAGTGTATGGGATGCATTTGAGAGGAATTTCAGAGTTGAGAGATTTGAGACATGATGAGTTCTGAAGTGCAGGAGCAGAAGACTTTGCTGTAGAGATGCAGAAGATTCATGACCAGATAAAGGGACAACTACAGGATAACAGTCAGAAGTGTAAGAGTTGAATTGATCAGAAAATAAGAGAGGTTCATTTCGAAGTTGGAGATAAATTTTTATCCCATTCGAGGAAGGAAAGGTTCCCAAGGGGAACATATAGTAAATTAAATATGAAGAAAATAGGACCATGTAGAGTTCTCAAGAAATTTGTTGCCAATGCTTATGAAATTGAGCTGCCAAAAGGTGTTGGAATATCACCCATATTCAATGTTGTAAACATGTACCCTTACATGATAGATGATACAGGAGAATCAGATGATCAGAAGGGGATCCAGTGGGAAAATAAGATGCCCACAACAGAAAATCCACAGATGGAGAAAATTATAGAAGACTAGGAGAAAAACATATTTTGAGTATTTGGTGAAGTGGAAAGATCACCCAGTAGAGGATTCTAGTTGGGTAACTGAACTTGATATTCAGGAGCATGGAAAAATGGTGCAGGAGCCTATGGACAATATTCCATGAATCTTTTGTGCAGAGGAGTATGATGCATCAACATCACCATCAACAATTGAAGAGGCCAAGTGGAGGAAAACTCAACACCCAACGCGCACATTTCAAATCAATTTTGATCGCAAGGAGAGTGCACCGTTTCTATTTTGAAAAAATTGTAAATTAAATATTTTAAATGTTTTGAGGCAAGATCCATCACATAAGGCCACCGAACATTGTAATCGTCTTAATTATCTATAGGGTTGTACAGATTTGGAGCATCAATTCTTATCTAGTTTGTAAATGCTCATTCAATGTAATAGTCCTTAGTAGATGAATTTATTAACTATGATAGGATAGAACTAAGGTAGTCTGCAGGGAAGGATTGAGAAGCATCTCTGTGTATAAATATATGTAACCAATGCCCAAATGAGACTACTTAATATTATTGTTATTGTTGCTATTTATTGTAGATTGATGCAAAAAATTGTATGAATCCATGTACATATTTTGTTGAAGGAATATAAGAAGAGAGGTTTGATTCCAAATGTATGTTGTTGCATTCATCTGAGTTCATTGAGTACATGTGATGTTTCTTTATGTTTTATGTGTTTTATGTGCCTAAATATGCATTTCATGGTTAAGTGTGTGAACCTTTAATGTTCAATAAGTTTCAATTATTTCTCTTATGAGAGCTTTGGTGCAAGGAGTGCACAGTGCTTGCAAGGTGTGCGAAGGGCGAGTCAATTCTGACTCAGAATCGTAGAAGAGATAATGTGAAACGTTGCATAGGAAGTGCAAGGAGTGCACAGTCACTCAGCGGAGAGAAAAGTTTGAAGAAGACCCATGCAAGGTGTGCGTAGAGCCAACACTTAGTCAAGGTGTTGAAGAAGTCTTAGGGAGGACGAATGCAAGGAGTGCGTAGGGATATTTTCGAAAAAATCTCTAAGTCCAAATTCTTTCAGAGGTTCATAGGACACAAGGAGTGTGCTAGAGGTCTAAACCACCTCAAGGAACAAATCTCAGAAAGGATAGAAACCAAAATCCTTAAGGAGGAAGAATTTTATTTTTTTTAAGGGTCGAATGGATGAGATCTAATTGGAAGGATCCATAATCTATCATCACCGTAAGATCTAGAGAAGTAGCACAAGGTTTAACTTTGTAGGTCATTAATACATCATGTATCTGACATAAATTGTGTGTTGGATGCAAAGGAGATGAAACCCCTAGAGTTCCAAAGTCTGGAGTCGATTTGAGTCATCGCTCAAAGGAGGACACATGGAGGAAGGATAGGTCCTTCAAAATTTTGACGTTCGGGAGATACAAGGGGTCGCATTGTGTGAATTTCCAACCTACCGAAGCCCAAAGTAAATCCAGGTTGTCCATCTATCGAGAAGTAGGGACCATCAATTTTGGTCCTTGGCGGGTTCGCTAGTCTGGTGCTCCAGAGGTTTTAAAAGTGTTAGACATACAAAACCCCTAAAGCCCGGAGTCTCACAGTGAATTTTGGTCATTGGTCGATGTTAAGGCACGGTCTGTTGATTTCGCTTTGTGGGTGTTCATTAGTCTGGCGCTCCAATGGAACGGTGAAGTGGCACCTCGAAGAAACCCAAATCCTGAAACCACGAAGTGGGGTATTAGCTATCAATCTGGTAGGAGAAGAGGATCCACCCGATCTACTTCGGAGTTTGGCTCTCTGGGAGCACGCCATGTTGGAACGGGTGGACTTTCCAAAGCCCAAATTCCTAAAAACAACCTGCATCGTAGATTGGAGCGGATGTTATGAGTCGTTGATCCTTATTGTGGTTCAACGCTCCATCACTTCGATGTTCATAAGGATTGGAGTATTACTCTATTGAGACTCTTGAAGCTAGATAGCTCCAAATTCCTGAATTATTCGGAGAATTGAGGTTTATCCAATATTTTTTGGCCCATGGTCTAAGGTAGGGCTATCTAGTGCTCGGGGACCCCCGAAAAACATATTTTTCATTTGAGAAGGAAGGTTTAAGGCATGTGTAGTGGATTTGAGGGCTCAAAAGGAGACCATGAGTTGATTCATCTCTCGAAGTTGATTGATCCTATACTAGGAGGTTGTGCGGGCCCCAGGAATGGGTGGGTGTATGCATCATCTATATGTCTAGACATGTGGAAATTTTCCAAATTCTTCTACTCTTGAATTTACTTTAGTTAAAGGAATTACTAAAGTAAATTGTTTTTTTAATTAATTGTGTAATTACTTAGTTAAGTTGTTTAAGAAACATGCTAAAAGTACTTAGCATGCAACATGTAATCTAAATCTCAAGTGAGTGTGAGAAGTAATCTCAACTGTAGATCACTTTGGACATTAGAAATAGATTGTAACTCATTATTATAAAAGCAAGGCTAGGGTGAAGGAGGAAGACACTTGACACTTGATACTTGAGATTATTAAGATTAAAGGATTTACTTTCGAGAGAGTTGGATCATGAGGGATTTTGATTCAATATCTTGGATAGGTGGAGAAAAAAATTCATCTAGAGATTAGGTCAAGGAGAAGAGAGAACAAAGGATCACGCAGGTGTGTTTCAGTCAGAGGAATCCATAGGGAAGTGTCAGATTGTACGAATCTTTCCAAACAGGTTTTCCATACATATACATGGTTCACAGAGGATAAATTCATGTACATACACATTTCATAAGAAGGATAATCATGTACACATCGAAAAGCATGCATTTTTGGTTCATACAATAGGTCATACTTTGCCAGGTTTTTCTGCAGTTTTATTTCTCTTAGTGGGCCATTATCCTTGTTACAAGAGCCATAATTTTAGCATAATAAAATCATTCTCAGCATTATTTTTCCCTCCAGGGTTTTTATAAGGTTTTATACCCAAAATATTTGGTGTTCTTGTGTGCTTTATTTGATTTCCTTGTTTATGCTTCCACTACATGTTTAGTTGATTACTCAATTGTTCTTTTAGTAGATAAAGATATTTTATTTTGAGATAATTTCCAAGTGTTGGGTTGAGGTGTTAAAATCAATAGAAAATTGAGAGCACGAAGAATGTAAGGTCCCTAATATTGAAGTATTTGTTTTGTGTTCCACATGGAACAATAATTCCTCCCATAGATGGATTGGAGGCATAGCAGGTTACATAAAAATGAGCATCTCTCCTTGCACCCGGCTTCATAAGAAAGATCCTCTAAATCAACACATATGGATGGAGATATATGATATTAATGCTAAGAATATTTATATTTCAATATGTTATCTTGCACCTATTATCTCTTCTTTTTATACAAAAAACATTCTAGATAAGAATTGTCCCTACAAAATCTTAGAGAAAGATATCTACACAATGAAAAATGAAGGTAGTGTCCTCCTGTTATGAGACTTTAATACTAGAACTGCATCCAATCAAGCTATTATTTTAGGTAATGACTCCAACCTTAATTCTCTTTAGCTAGACAAGGACCTTTCTTTAGCTAACATATGCAAAAGAAACTATGAATACCTGATCAAGAATTTGTTTGGTATTGAATTACTCAAGCTTTGTAGTTCTCAAGATTTAACAATTTGGAATTGTCTAAAGAAGTGGCTAAACTCTAATAGGATTACTTGTATCCATGGGTTGGGTAGTAGTTTTGTTAATTATGTAATATAATATATTCCCATACACAACCAAATAGTAAAATTTGATCTTTCAGATGACCATGAACCTGAATCTGATCATAGACCTCTAACCCTAACTCTTAACTTTACCATTCACAAAAGCTTCATTGAGGAGAAATATGAAAACCAAAGTCACTTACTTTTTAACAAATAGAAAGGTGATCTCTTCTTAAAATACTTAATCAACTCTTTAAAACTCATATCATATTAGAACAATATTTAAGATGACTATCATAATTTTACAACAACCCTCTCTAATTTAATTAACAATTTCTCTATTGATGTGCTACGTAAAAGGAAAAATAATACAACTAACCCTTGCTTTAATAATGAATGTAAAATAGCTATAAAATCCATTAGGGATGCTTCCAATGCATATTTAAGCTATGATAATATAAATAGATACAAAATATTAATTTAATGGAAAGAAAAGACTATATGAATAAAAGGAAAGATAAGTTTTTGCACCTATATAAGATAGACCCTAAGAAATTCTAGAGGAAAATTATAACCTGTAAACTAAATAAAATAATAGTATTCCCTTGAAGGACTGGAATTTCTACCTTAAAATCTGTAAGGATCCCCTAATGTCATGGAGATCATGACAAATAGCTCTACAAAGCATGAAATGTTTTCTATAGAAGACATTAAGTTTGGGGTTAAGCGACTCTCAAAAGGAAAACCTAAGGACATAGAAAGTTACCAAGCTGAATTATTAAAAATTGGAGGACCTATCATCATCCCTCACATGCATAAACTCTTCAATTTATCTATTCAACAAGGTTTCCCAAAACCTTGGACTAAAAGACTCATTGCACCTACTTTTAAAACTGGGGATAAAATAAATTCTTCTAATTATAGTACCATTATTATTAGCCCCATTTTAGCTAAGCTATACAGAAGTATATTGGAAAAAGAGCTAGTGGCCAGGATAGGTTTAGAGGCCACCATTCCACTATGGACCACCTTGTTACATTTAGGATCATTTCAGAGGATTTTCATAATGATAAAAATAGTCTTCTTTGTTGTTTCGTTGATTTTATAAAAAAAATTTACATGTGACCAGGAGTAACCTTTGGAATAGGTTAGAAGAGATTAAAGTCACTTTCGAGTTAAGAGTTGTTGCATTAAGGCTATATGAGAAAGTTCTTTCCAAGTTTAGTATCACCTACAATACATTTTTTATGACAAAAATAACTTGGAGGAAGTTCCTTCATACAAATATCTTGGAATTGATATCCACCACAAGCTCAATTGGAACTATAGCATTGAAAAAAGGATATATGGAGGGTGGAAAGCCTATTATAGGCTTGATAATAATTGTAAATCAACAGAACTTTTCCTTTGGGATTAAAAAAAGCTCCTCGTTCACACTCTCATCACTCTGGTTATCTTATATGGATGTGAAGTTTGGGGTTGCGGTATATCTAGAGAATCTTGGAGAAAGATAGAATAGATCCAAAAGAATTTTATAACTTATACTATCAAAATTAAGGGAAATACACCTTATCTTATCCTCCTCATAGACGAAATCCTTCCCCCCATTGAGATCATTGCTATGATTAGATACCTAATGTATAAGAACAATATAAACAATACAGATGAAAAGAAGCTCCCCAAAATTGCTTCAAACTCTAGCCAAAGCCGCCAACGTCTCAAGAGAAGATGGCTTAAAGATGCCTAATATTGGCTAAATCATTGGGGAGTACAAGAAGAATCCATCATCCAGAATATCAATAATATTAAAAATATCATCACCTCTAAATTTAAGGAGAATATGTGGTGTGATAAAGAATTAGTGGATAGAAGGAAAATAAGATACTATAAGGAGGTGGTCAACCCTAATTTAGAATATCAAAATTACCTCTCAATTTTGAGAAGTGAAAAGAAGAAAATCAACATTTCTAAATAAGAACAAACTCTCACAAGCTACATAGTTGTTGGCGTGAATTTGATCAAACCAGGGTCCTTCTCAGGTTACCAACAAAAGGTACCATGTAGTCTAGAGCGTTGGCATTTTCATCTCCTCAGAAGAGAAGAAGTCTCACCTGAAGTGCTGTTGAGATAGATAGATAGGGAAGGGTAGGGATAAGGCTAAAGAGGATCCATAGAGCAGTCATAACTTATTCATTGTTCTTGCGCAAGAGTCATTACTAGATCTGAACCATCTAAATGCAAGAAGTGAACCTACTTATGTTGCTAGCAACGATTAAACATAGAACCATATAGTATAACTCATAACCATAAAGAAATGTTGTAATGCACAAGTAAACATACAAAGACACATAATATTTTAAAATTTTCTCCTTCTTCATATTACCCTTGAGATATTTCTCTGTTACAGACTCAAACTCACTCAGTAGGGCATACTACAGACTCTTGCTTGTCATTTCTTGACTTTACAGCATGTATCAACAACTAATCCTAGAACTTGGGTGACTCTGATCAATATGAGCCAACACGGCCTAACTAACCAACAACAACAAAAACCCAACCCTTTTACGATTATATTCAGCCCTATATATAGTTGGGTTGTATATTCCTTCTCGGCTTGCCCAATTTCTTTTTCTGTTGCAATCGTTTGTTTCTTAGTTAGCGTTGCACTGACTTCTGCAACTGTTTTGTGTTACTCTTTCTCCCAGCCTCTGATGAAGTTTGAACAACTCATGCTTAGTCAAAACTTGCACAGTTTATTCCCAAAAATGAAGGGCCCAATAGGCTCCGACCACAATCCTTGACTCATCCTCGAGTCAAGTGTTTGGTTCTTTCACATCCTCAAGGAGAAACTATTTTTTTCCCTTGTCTGGATTTTCTTCTTCTTTGGGCTCTTCTGTTTGTGCCTTTTCTTCATTTGCCTCCTCAAACGAAGGGCCCAATTCTGGTACCAACTCTAAAGCTTGGTGTTTTAATCCATGAAATCTTTCAACTTTTTCCTGCCACTTTTGGGCGAGGAGTGATGCTTCTACAAGGAATTGTTGGGTCTTTTCTTTGTTGTATTCCTTTGGATTGTCCGCAACCAACGAGTCCCACTCAGAGTCTGTTGTTGTGTCGACCTGATGCATTTTCATGTAGGCTATCTGGATTACCGGTCGGAAGTCATGCAACTCTTTCTTGGCTACGAACTATGCCTCATAGAGTGTATTTAGTTCATTTTCAGCCTACTGGATTTGGTCGAACTTCTGCTACTAGTCCATAGGGTCCATTGTGACCGCAACCTCCTCATTTAGCACCTAATTTGTGTTTCTGACCTCCTCTAAAACCTGATTTCGTCGAGCGATGATGCCCATCTAGTTGCTAACTTCTCTGAAGATTTTAGTGCAATACACAGTGTTTTTATGCAGTGTTGATCTGGCGTTGTTGCCTTGCAATATTATATTTTACATTTGATCCTGGAGCTACTGGGGCTGTTGTTCTACTTCTTGCTAGACTTTTTGTAGATTTTCTTGTATTTTCTCGGTGCAGGTAGTGAGTTGTGTCCATGCTTGTTGTAACAGCTCAATCTATTCCTCTAGCTCACTTGCGTCACTGGCCTCGAGTAGTTCAGGTGCGACCTTCCGAATCTCCGACCAAGCTTCTGTAAGTTTTGCCTGCACTATTCCCAGTTTGTGCTGGATTTGGATTTTGTCATGTTCTTCCTAATTTGTTCTTTTCTTGAAATTTCGGTGGATCTCTTGGCCTGCTGGAGCCTCTGCTCCAACTAGTTTGTAGATGCCCTGATTAGGCCAAATAAGTGTGGCATCGGCCACTATACCAGGTCGGCGGGTGAAACAGCTGTGTCAGTGGGTTTCTCACCACTATAGTGGGAGTCCACTTCCTATTGAATGGTTTGAGAAATTTTCTACCTTGTCCTCTGTTGGTGGTGCAGGTGTGATTCTCAACCTAATATCTGCTGTAAAAAGAGTCATAACCTCTGTTATGGCTATGTAGAGTTTCATCAATTTCGCACATTGTTGGGGGTTCTGGAGAACTTTTTCCATTTGAGTCCATATGGCTATCATGTCCTTCTCTGTTGTTGATTCTAGCGCATTGTGCGCATATGGTATCTCTGTATCTTTAGGTGCATCTGCGTCATGCGCTGTGATCTCTTGGGTACCCTCACCTTTGGTCGGTGAGATGATTTGTTGGTAGCCATCGGGTTCCTTCTCCTCTCTATTGTGGGCGTCTTCTTCCTATGCGAAAGAGTCAGGTTGTTGTTCTTGGGTGTTCAAATTCAGAACATCCAGCATTGTGTGTTGCTCTGATGCTTTAGGGTTGGGGTTGGGAATTTCTGATCTTGGCTTGGGTGTATGTTGTCTGGTGGGACGGTTTAATCAAGGTACATTTGATTGGGGGATCTTGGCATTTACTTATTTGAGTGGAATAGGGACGTGGCTGAATTGAGAATTTTTTGTTTGACAGGTGGGTGTCTCGGCACAAACTTCGATGGATTTTTGGCATAATGTAGCTTTATATTTTAATGGTGTCAGTCGGTGTACTAGAATGGCAATAACGTTTTGTGACTAGACTGGGTTTATGTGGCCTATACCTCGGATTGGATGGATATTCCTGGCACCTCTGACCACAAAGGTTGTCTTAGTCGGCTTTAATGACTGTCATTAATGGAATTTTTCTTTCTTCAGATCTTGTACTACTGAGTTGTTTGTTATGTAGCAACCAACGCTTAAAGAAAAAAAATGAACTATGTATTATGGCACGACATTACGCACATAGACATTATTAACTGATTTTACAAAATTTCCAAAAGAAAACAAAATTCAAATCTAACTATTGTACAAGCTTCGTCGAGTTGGAGTGACAATCCTTCTTTCTCAGTTTTGAGATAGGTAGGGATTCAGGCGAACGTCGTTCACCCATCCTGGTCGTAGCACACCATCGAGTTGCGAGAGTCTAACTACTCCTGAGGGTCGGATCTCCGCAACGATGAAAGGTCCCAACCAGTGCATAGGCAACTTTCCAGGATTCTTCTGGTATCGGCTGTTGTAGAGTAACACCTTATCTCCTTGTGCGAATATCTTGGTCTTAATGTGTCGGTCATGCCAAGATTTATGTCTTTCATTTTCAACCGACTGATGGAAGTATTCTAGAAATCTGGTTTCCTCAAGCTCCTATAGCTCTGCAAGTCTCTGTGCCACTGATTCCCCTCTTCTGTCATATTTGTGGCTTCTATAATATATAGGATTGGATTGATGAACTCTCCAGGCACCACTGCCTCTCTTCCATAAACTATTTGAAATGGTGTATTTTTGTGGAGTTTCTTTGTGGTTTTCCTATAGGCCCATAGTATCGCTGGAACTCTATCATCCGAGTCCTCTCAATTTGTGAAACTAACCTTTGTTAGTCCCTTTCCTAGGATTTTGTTGAAGGCTTCAACTATTTCATTGTCTTGTGGGTGGTATGGACTGCTTTTGTGATGTTGAACCATAAATTATGTTTTAAGTGTTTCTATGGTGCTGCTAATGAAATGCGTTCCTTGATCACTGCTTAGGCTCCTGGGACATCCGAAGTGGGTAATGATATTTTCGAAGATGAACCAGGCAGTCGTATTTGTCGAACAATCCTGTACCATTGTTGCTTCTGCCCACTGGGTAAGGTAGTCAGTTGCAGTAATGATGTATCTAGCCTTTGAGTGTTTGGTTGTGGGGTTGAATTGTCCAATGAAGTCAAATGCACATATCTCAAATGCCTATAGAGCTATAACTGGTTGTAGTGGTAGTTCATCTTGGCATGACGACTTTCCCACATGTTGACAGACATCAAATGATATAGCGTACACTTTTTCATCCTTGAATAGTTTATCCCACCAAAGTCCTACCTATAGAAATTTCTGTGTCATGGCCTTTCCTCCTACGTGGCCTCTTGTAATTCCACTATGGCATTCCTAGATTATATCGTGCCATTCGTGATCTAGGACACATTGTCGGAGGATGCTATCTAGTCCTAGTTTATATAATTTTCTAGTGATTATCTGGTAGTCTAAGTCTCTAACAACCATATGGTGTTTCTAGGTTGCGGAATATGTTTTAGGACATGCCCCTATACTGAGAAAGATTGCTATATCCTCTAGATATTTTGTTATGGCCTCAATCCTGAACAAATCTATGTCTGGAGATGGTCGTCCATTGCTCCACCACTTTCTCCCGATTCTAGCCTGGATAGATGATCAAGTTCGACGTTGCATCGTCCCGGCTTGATGATAACTTCGAAGGAAAATTCCTGAAATAGCAGTAGCCATATACAAATTCTCCCTTCCATCACACGTTTGTTAACTAGGTATTTTAATGTGGAATGGTCAATAAATAATTTGAAATGGGAACCTAGCAGATAATGTCTAAATTTCTGTAAAGCATAAATCATTGCTAAGCCTTCACTTTCTGTCCTTGTATAGTTGCGCTCTGCTTGAGATAGATTCCAACTCGCAAAGGAGATGGGGTGATCCATAGCTTCCTCTCTCGGTTGCATTAATATAGCTCCGAAGGAAATTCCTGAAGCATCTACATGGACATGAAATTCCTTATCCTAGTTTGGGAATATCAGAATCAGTGTTGTAATGAGCTTCTCCTTAAGTGTCGCAAATGCTTTATCACATTCAGGAGTCCATTGGAACATTTCAACCTTTTTTAGGAGGATTTCCAAAGGTTCAATAATGTTAGCATATCTCTGAATGAACCTGTGATAGTAGCTTATATGTCCCAGTGTGGAGAGAAACTATTTAATTCTCGTAGGAGGCGTCATATTCACAATTGCTTCAACTTTAGCTGGGTCTAACAATACTCCTTCTCAGCAGACTATGTGTCCCAACATATTTCCATGTGGCACATAGAAGATAAATTTTCTAAGATTTAATGAGATTTTCAATTCTCTGCATCTGTCAAACATTAGTCTTAGCAGTGCTACATGTTCCTTGAGAAATATATATATTTTCCAATCATCCATATAGACTTATATAAATTTGTGAATGAATTCTCTAAAGGTTGCTATCACAATCTTGGAAATAACTGCAGGGGCATTCTTTAACCCAAATGGCATCACATTGTATGCAAAAGATCCCCATTCGGTAATGAAAGTGGTATTTCTCTTGTCTTCTTCAACGATCTTGACCTAATGGTAGCCTAAAAATCTGTCTATAAATAAGTATGCTTCCTTCCCCGCAACCTGTTTGACTACCTCATCGATAAAAGGTGTTGGGAAAGGGTCATGCACACAGGCAGAATTGAGACTCATGTAGTCTACACAGACTCTAATATCCTATGTGTAGTTTTTTCTTTGAATGACTATCGGGCTGACCCACTCTGCTTCTTCTACCAGAAAAATGATACCTTTTGCTAACATCTTGAAAATCTCCTTCTTGACTTTCTATTTTACTCTAGGGTTGAGATGGTATGGTCTATGTTGGACATGCTTGGATCCTAGTTTTAACTCGATCTTCATTTCTCCCATGACTCCTTTAATTCCCTTTAATTCTAAAAAAAGTATTTGGGAATAAATCCTCATATTCCCTAAGTAAACTCTGTATTTCCTGACTGGTTTGCTCGTCCCAGTAATCTCCCACCATATCTATCTTGGGTTTCTCTTCGGTCCCTATATTGAGTCTGCACAATTTCAATGGGTGGTTGTAGGAACTATCGGTCTGGCTAGATATGGTGTTTTGGATTTCTCTACTCTCCTCTGTCTCTTTGATGGCTAGGTTTCTCAATCCTTCTAGTTCATCTAGACTTTATGAGTCCTTGGTAATCTGATAGCATTCTACAAGCTTGTCAATCAAGGGTAGGTGGTATTTAGTCTGAATTTCTTGGGTATGTTTGGGACATACTACAAATTTTGATATCTTATTACTATTGGATGTAAACAAAATTTCTTGAGTCTTTTGTAGAGCTGGTTCAAGTTCAGGGCACTTACTTGTGAATGAAAAGTCCTTGCAAAATTGCGCTGCCATTTTTATCCAGTCGTTGGTCTATCTTCTGGTTTCCTCATGTACAAACCAAGATTTTGGGGTTGGACCTAGAGAATGGGGAAATACCTGAACCCTTAAGTGAGAGGGTATCTGCTCAGTATGCCACTGTGTCACACACTATTCAATGTGTATTCTAGGTTCTGACTCTCCACTCAACAGTTGTGCGGTGGGGAGATCTGTCTGCATCCCTACTTCCTGCTGCTCCTTACTCCCAAACCTATACATGATAGCTTCCTTCACCTCGTCCCAAGTTCCAAGTATAGCTTTATGAGTGGCCCACCATCTGGAAGCGTTGTTCTAAAAAGCTATATACAGTACTGCGATTCTTTGATATTCTTTCACATTCTCTTCCATGTTCTGCAAAAAATTTTCTAGGTCTAAGGTACCATCGTATACTGGGTGTTCTCTAGCTTCAGTCGAAATCCATCTAGTCGTTCTGACAGTTGTTCATCTTCTTGATAATTTTTCATGCGAGCCTTTTTGCCAACTATCAAAAGCTAGTTCTTAGTCTTCGTCAGCTGACTGTATACTTCTCTAGCTTACTGATCCATCAACAGTGGGATTTATATAATCGTTTATTCTCCATGTTGTTACAGTGTACAACTGTTGTAGGTATTATTCCTCCATATTATTGTCTATTGGTTCTATGTACCTGGGTCCTACATATGGATCCAAAATTTGAATTGCCTTGATTCCCTCAGCTTCAAAAGTCATGGTGTCTTTCTTTAAATCGATTACTGCATAATTTCCATAAGCCCAATTGATGCCAAGTAGCGCAGGGTAGGGGTCCTTATTTCCCATGATCTCAATGGCTTCGAAGTCAGCCACTGTTTTTACTCCAGCTACATCGATTTCCATGTTCTCTAGTCTTCCTATGAGAAAGATACAATATTGGTTTGCCATTCTTAACTGAATTGTGGAATATGTCAGTCTTGGTTTTCCTAAGGCTTCCCAGGTCTTCTTGGGTAGAATGTTCACATATGACCTTAGTTCTAACATGACGTCCTTAATTTTGAAATCATCTAACTGGGCTACTTGTTAGAATTCTTTTTCAGTTCTTACTTTTTTTCACTGCACTCTCTGAGTACTTTTCTCAGGGAGGTTAGTTCTTATCATTTCTTCTGAGGTTTCTTCGTTCCCTAAGATTAGGTACAGTCTATTGCACAACTTATCTGTTACTTGATCATTCCCCAGAATGTCAGAGAATAACTGAAACCAGAGGTCAACTGTGTTTGGAGGTTGCTTAGGTTGCCTTGGTATGACTACAAGGTTTCTGGGTGCAGAGGGTGAAGTAGGGGCTTGCGCCATCTTAGGGAAAACATTTGACTGGGGGGTGTTCTCTTGCATTTCATGACTAGGAATATTCCAGAATACTTCTATGGCATCTTTAAAGAACATATTTTTATTTAGGGGGTCATACCTCTCTCCCTTTGGTGCTGCTTTATGGATCTGAGGTAGAGTATCATCATCAGTTCCTGTCTTCGCTCCTCCTCGAGTAACAATTTTAAGGTTGGGAAATTGTTCCTTAGAAATCCTCTTGATCTCTGAGCTGATAAGGTTAGTTCCTCTTTGTCATACCCTATCTTCCCACTTTGAATATAACTCTCAATAGTCCTCAGTTGTGTGTCTGTTAGTTCTGCAGTGAGAGCACCATGGCCGCCTTGGATGAGGAAAATCTCTGTCCATGTGACCTTGTTCATCATAGTTGTAGCATCTTCTTGGTCCTCTTCCCTTAGTTCTCCCTCCTCTAAAGTCTCCTCCAGCTCCACCTCCTCGACCTCTTCCTAGTCACTGTGGGTTTTCATTCACCTTGAATGTTGTTAGGTCTAGCCTATCCGTGAGAGCATCCAACGCTCTACATTCATTGGTAGTATGCGTGGTGGATGCACAGAATTCGTAGTGTGTTGTGTTTGGTACTATCGAATAGTTCTACATGATGGGTCACTATCTTGGTCCATGCCCATGAATTCGACAGATCTCACAATATTCCACTGATGGTGTTGCTTATCATCCTTGGAAAGTGTGATATGGGGTGGGGTGATGGAATGGTGGGTTCATCAATACTTGCGCAACTCCTCCTATAGGTCCTACTGGGGTTACCATCAAATTATAAGGAGGTCCCATTCCCCTCATTCGCAGACATTCATTCTCCAAATGACCTTCCGTGTAGCATCATGTGCACCAAACCTGTGGTCATCCTGGTCTAGGTATCGTCAGCTCCTGAATATTTTTTGTAAGTGCCTATATATTCCCTTGTAGTTGCGTCAGATTCGCATCTACCGAGGGTCTGATTACTCTCAGGTTCCCAAGGTATCCCGCCATGGATTCAATCTTTATTGATTGTTCCAAGGCGTATGTCAATGTGGCTATCCATTGTTGTGTTAGCAGAATCCAAGTTAGAGACAACAACCCCTGAATGTACCATTCCTTTTGATGTTCTTCATGGATTGGATGTGCCAACCTCCATATGGAATCATTAAACTTCTGGCTGTAATCACAGGATGATTCACCTTCCCTCTGTTGGATTTCGTGCAACTTAGATAGAGCCTATTATTTTGACTGAGGCAGTTTGAATTCTTCTATGAACCTTGTTCGTACTTGGTCAAGTGTGAACGCTTGACCTTACATACCTGGCACCCCTGGTTTGATGATCTCCATGTACCACTTGAGAGGGTGACCTCTCAAGGTAGTCTAGAACTCAACCAGCTTATTCTCATCCAGAGTCCTTGTGGATCTCCAAATGGATTTGCACAAGAACCAGTGTTGCTCAACATCTTCATCTCCCTTACCCCAAAATTATAGGTATCTAGCGATCGAACCTCCCAAATGGTTGGCCATTTCTAAACTTGTTGTTCCTATCAGTATAAATCCTAACGGTCCTGCTTGCGATTTACCAGTGGATCCCAATATCCTCCCTGCACTCGCACTTCTTGGTTGTGACTGACTAATTAATTGTACTTGAACAAAATGAGAGGGTAGTATCGGAATTACTGCTTGTATATATAGAACTTAGGGTATGGGTGATTCGGGGTTGGTGCCACTGGCTTCAGGGCAGTTTTCTTTGATCTGGGGGGTCTTGTTAGCTTCCACTCGGACGATCTCTTCGGTCAGATTCCCGATTTCTCCTGTTATCGGGGCCGAATCTTCTCTTTCTCCTCCAAGATTCATGTTAGCTTCCTCCTCTCTCACGTATACACTTTCTCCTTCTTGTCCCTCTTCATCGGGACTTCTTGCTTGCATTGCTTCTCTCTCATTCAATCTTTGACTAGCCAGTTGTTCCTATCCTCTCATCCTCTGCAGTTCTTCCATCTTTTTTTCCCCTACTTCTCCTGATCCTCCTTCTTTCCTCAACTTTTCATATTGTCTTGCAGCTTTCTTGATCTTGTCGTGCCACCACTTCTCAACTATGGAGGCTCTCTTCAAGGCTCGTTCATCTCTTGAGTCCATTTCTTGTTGGTTTTCCCCCATTTGTCAAAGAACCCTTTCCCCTTCTCATGCCATGGTCCTCACCCCATCTCACCCTACCCCAAGTGAGGGTGTTTACATTTCCATCTCGGTTGGGGACATAATCAACATCCCCTCCTTCGTCAAGAAAGCCTTAATCCACAGGGGGATTTCTCCCAACAATCTTCCCCTTGCACCTTTCTTGAAAATTTCCTTTGCCCGCAAGAAAGATTGGTGGTTCTCAACTGCAAATTCGATTATGTATCCTTCCAGCGTGGTGTTAACCCAGAATTCCATGGCTTTTGTGACTAGGCAATCCAGCCTCTGGAGTGCTACTAAATTTTAGGTATCCCATGCACAGATCTTCTTGGTCCGACCCTGGAACTCTCGATATTCTTGGAGCCTCTTTTTCCAGTGAAAAAATTCTTCTGGGAATTTAACCTAGAAAATATCATACTGGTCGCTTGATCTCTCTGAATAAAAGATTGTTTCACGAGTGTTTTCGAATGATTTTCTTCTTAATTATGCGTCTTTCCATACGAAGGCTTCACAGTTCCTTTCCCACCATTGATCAATACCAGATCTATGGATCGGTGGCAGAATTGTCCCTACAGGTTCCCTTTTAACACAGGTCCCGACAACGAAACCATTTTTTTGGCGCGAATTTGATCAGATAAGGGTCCTTCTCAAGTTACCAACAAAAGGTACCGTGTAGTCTAGAGCATTGGCATTTTCATCTCCTCAAAAGAGAAGAAGTCTCACCTGAAGTGTTGTTGAGACAGATAGATAGGGAAGGGTAGGTAGAAGGCTAAAGAGGATCCATAGAGCAGTCAGAACTTATCCCTTGTTCTTGCACAAGAGTCATTACTAGATCTGAACCATCTAAATGCAATAAGTGAACCTACTTATGTTGCTAGCAGCGATTAAACATAGAACCATCTAGTATAACTCATAAACCATAAAGAAATGTTGCAATGTGTAAGTAAACATAAAAAGACACATCATATTTTAAAATTTGCTCCTTCTTCATATTACCCTTGAGATCTTTCTCTGTTACAGACTCAAACTCACTCAGTAGGGCATACTACAGACTCTTGCTTGTTGTCTCTCGACTTTACAGCATGTATCAACAACTAATCCTAGAACTTGGGCGACTCTGATCAATATGAGCCAACACAGCCTAACTAACCAACAACAACAAAAACCCAACCCTTTTACGATTATATTCAGCCATATATATAGCTGGTTTGTGTCTTCCTTCTCGGCTTGCCCAATTTCTTGTTCTGTTGCAACCGTTTGTTGCTTAGCTAGCGTTGCGTTGACTTCCACAACTATTTTATGTTACTCTTTCTCCTAGCCTCTGATGAAGTTTGTACAACTCGTGCTTAGTCAAAACTTGTGCAGTTTCTTCCTAAAAATGAAGGGCCCAACAATAGTGAAATTGGGCATTGGAAAACTCCCAAAACAATGTGGGATGAAAGAATCTAGCATCTTTGTGACTCTAAGTGGGTAGAAGATGAGAAGCACTTCTTCTTAGATTTCCTTGCATATACCCATATTAGATCCCAATTTAAAAATATTTACCACAATACATACCTTCCTAATCTCCTAAGTTGTCAAAACTATAGTGATCTTGGAAAGCTTCTCTCAATGTTTTTTGAGCATAGAAATACAATTTTAAATAAATCAAAGTAATCTCTTATCTTCTTAAGGTTCAATAGACCAATTGGTCCCAGTGGACTTTAATCATCGTCATCATATTTTTTAATTTATTTATATTATTTAAGTTTAGGTTTATGTTTATTTTTTATATTATTTAGGTTTTAGAAAATACCTTAAATCATATAAAATAAGAAAAAAAATAAACTTTTGTAAATTTTTATATAAAAAAATATTTTTTTTAATAATAATAATTCAATTTCGAAAAGATGGATGAATAAAAATATACTAAAAAATCCATTAAAAACATAAATTATTATTTAATTGCAACAATTTATTTCACATATTTTATTATTTAATATTTTAGCTATTATTTTATATATTTTATTATTTAATATTTTAAATTCTCAATAATTTGTTATATTTTACATATTTTATTATATTCCATATATAATATTATTAAGTAACAACTATTCATTTCACATAATTTATTACATAATATTTTAAGTTTATTAAAATAAATTACGTAATATTTTAAAACTCTCAATATTCTTGGTACTTTTTACATATTTTATTATTATATTCCATTTTAGAAATTCATAAATTTATTTTATTATAATCATTAACTTAATAATAAAAAATATATATTTGATATAATCATTAATTAATTTAAAAGAAAACAATATTTTAAGTATATTTTATCATAATTATGATTTTAAAATTAAAAATAAATAATGTATTTCTCAATTAAAAATATAACAAAATGAAAGTATTTAACTTTAATTTTATTAAAATTTTAAAATTTTGGCCTTAATGCTTTGGATCGCTCTGGGGTCTGGCAATGGGGTGGAACCCAAAATCCATCAAGCCTGAAAATTAATGGGGTTTCAACTCGGGCCAAGGTATGTTTTTCTTTGTTGAAGAATTGGGAAATTGTTTATAGTTTTAAACATTTATGGACCCACTCAAGATCACCCCCAATTCTGGAATGTCCTCTTAGAAAAATATTTCTTAAAAGACAGACTTCTCATTCTAGGAGGTGACCTTAATTTCTCCATAGGGGAGGCTGAATATTGGGGAAAAGGGCCAATATCGACTCTCTTTCATATTTCTTCATGCATAAGCTGGGGGAAGCGGGGCTAATTGACATAGCACCCATAAAGCTTGGTCCCACTAGGAGAAATAAGTGTTTGGGAGAAGATCATATATCAAAGATACTATATCGTTTATTGATCTCAAACTCTCTAGTGGAAGAGCCTCTTCTCTTTAGACAATGGGTAGGGTCAAGAGGGGAATCATACCACTATCCAATCTTTATGGAAATAGCAGGGGCTCCCTGAAAACCAACAATTCCCTTCAAATTTAACTCTGCCTGGTTAAAAGATGAAATATTTATAAATCTAGTAAAGGAATTCTGGACTCCAATTGGTCAAGAGGAGAGGGCATCAATTCAATTTTTTAAGGAACTTAAAATCCCTTAAACTCGCTACAAGAATTTGGGATAAAAGGAAAATACAGTAGACAGAATAAGACATAATCAATATGGAAGAAACTCTTCAATCCCTCTATGACTCTGATAAAGGAGTATTTTCTACTCTAGCAGAAAAAGAAACCATCTTATCTTTGGAAAATAAAAGAAGAGAGCTTCTTCAAGTCAGGGAAGAAAAATGGAGGGAAAAAAGTAGGGTGGCTTCAAAGTGGGGATGAGAATACAAATTTTTTCCAATCATATGCAAAAGGTAGGAAAATGGTAAACACAATCTGGAGTCTAAAACATCAAACAGGTAGGTAGCTATCCTCCTTTGAAGACTTGTCAAGCCTTGGTTCTCAACATTTCAAATCATTATACACAATAGATAGAAGGGTGTCACTAGATACCATAATCCATATGGAATTATTCTTTCCATGCTTTGTAGAAGAGGAGGATAACTTAGATCTTATGGAAGCAGTGTCGGAAGAAGAATTAAAATATTTTTTACACAACTTCCAAAAAGATAAAATCCCGAGACTAGATGGTTGGTCTATGGATTTATGTGTAGGACTCTATGAACTCATTGGACAGGATATTCTCACAGTGGTAGAAGAGTAAGGAGACAATGGTATTATTCACCCTCCTTTCAATGCTAGTTTTATTGGTTTAATCCCAAAGTAGTATGCTCTTGAAAGCTTGGACGAATACAAACCCATTTCTCTATGCAACTGTATTTATAAAATAATTGCAAAAATCATCAACAGAAGAATCAAAGGGATTCTCTCAAAATCTATTTCCCAAGAATATTTTGGTTTCCTTGAAGGAAGATAGATCCATGACAAAATAGGAGTATCCCAAGAAGCCATGCACGACATTAAGAATCAGAAGCTAAAAGGAATAGTGCTAAAGATAGATCTCTCAAAGGCCTATGATTGCATCAGTTGGCTCTTCTTGAGAATGTTTCTCACTCATCTAGGATTCAACCTACCTTATATCAATAAGGTCATGATCTGCATCTCTTTGGTTTCATTCGGAGTTCTCATAAACGGTGTGGCCTTACTGTTCTATACTACAAAGAGAGGGCTCAGACAGAGATGCCCACTATCCCCACTCCTTTTTCTATTGGTTACAGAAGGTCTTAACAGGGCCTTAACTGAAGAAACAAATATCACAAGCTTCATTGGTATTCCCTTTACCCAACTTTATTCTCTCACACATCTTTTGTTTGTTGAGGATGTACTAATGTTTTGCAGCGGGTTAAGGGGGGATGCAGAAAAGATGAGTATTATTGTAGATATTTTCAGTAGGGCTACTGGAATGCAAATAAATAGCTCAAACTCTACCCTGTCAACTCACCTTATGGATCCAGAACAAGTTCTTTTCTACAAATCCATCTTTCCTTATGTGGAAAATCCCCTAGAAGAAGGGCCAAAATACCTAGGATTTCACCTAAAGCCAAATTTCTACACAAAATTGACCTGGACCTAGTTAATTGCAAAGCTAGAAACAAGGATAAAATCTTGGAGCTTTAGGTGGTTGTCTAGAGTTGGTAGGTTGAGCCTTGTAAAATTCGTCCTAGAGGCAATCCCAGTCTATTTTCTTTCAATGGCTTGTGTTATCACCGTAATTTCGTCCGCAAATGGTTACAGTAATATAGCATCTTCAAAACACACATTAGTTCACTCATGGACCAAAAATGCATTTCCAAAAGGTCCAAAACTAGACAACCAGTTATAAAATCAGCATGCGCTAAGACTACACAGGGAGCGCGCGCACATGCGCCATTCAGAAACACAAGAAAAGCGCACATGTGCACAATATGTGACTATGGAAGCAAAAAACCGTGCACCCCTCAGAACAATGCATTTATGATATTGTTCGGCCTTCCACCCACTTTTGGTTCATCTTCCAAGTCGATTTGACACCAAAATCTCGGTTGAATCCGACTGAGGGGTTGGTCAAAGACCTAAAAGTGCCCTAAAGGGCCCCTTGTTCACACTAATAACTGGTTACACAATGCCTCAAAGATATGTTATATAAGGAGGCCATGGGTGCACTATATTTTCAAGGAATTCATTTGTATTGTTATGTTGCTTATACTCTCTTGGAGGATCCTCTTTCCTCATCAAGAGCATGCAAGCACCATTTCATTTAGTCATTCATATCACCTCTTGAGTGAATGTGCTTTGGATTCTCTTCATCATTTCATTCTAGTTTGTTACTTGTAAGAAGATCTCAATCTTTGGGGGTCCAAGAGCGCTCCCTTGGAGGAAGAGGGGACCCATATATCTCCCTTTCTCTTTGGTGTTTTCTTTCCACTAATACAATCATTTTCATTGGTGGCATGAATGTTGTTTATTTCTTGTTTTAATGTCCTTATGCACTCTAGTTTAATTTCTTTTATTGTTCTTAGCTTAGCTCTTTCTTTACTTCTTATGTTTGATACTTCTAACTCTTTCATTCACTGCTATCTTGCCTAGCTAACCCAACTGGGCTTGTAAGCATCTCTATTTTGCTCATTCAGGTGACAAAAGAGGTGCAATAGATTGGCGACTCCACTGGGAAAAGGTATCAATTTCCTCCCCCATTTAGGTTATTTTAGCTCTTTTTTTTTGTTTATTTAACTTGCAAGAACCATAACCGGCCCAATCCGGCCTAGAAGAAGCCAAATTCAAAGCTGAGTTGAGAGAATTTCATCCAAAATTTTCTTCACAGCCATGTAACAGAAGTGCGCGGGCTTTTTGACCCACATGTGTGTCTTCAACGCACGTACTCTCAACCCATTGTTTTGCTCAGTGCAATCTACGCACCTACGCCAAAGGGTTGTTTGTTAGTTGCACATTGGCACCACATGCGCCTCTGTCTACTCTGTGACCCGCGCATCTACTCATAAATTCACACATTGTAGGGGATTTTGTGGTTCTTGGAGGGCCCAAAGCCTTCTTAAGCTTGATTCTATGAAAATTCTAATATGCACCACACTTAGATTCTCTCTCCACATGAAGGGATAGTCAAAACATAGGCACTTAGGGGGTTAAAATCATTATTTTTCCTCACTATTTTTTTCATCTGGCCACATGGATGGGTTGCTTTGATTAAAGTTTAAGTTGGAATCATTCTATATCACATATAAAACTTGCATTGGGACCATAAATTGGATATTAATTGTTGATTATGCTCTTGTTTCGCGCCCCAAAGCGATCTTGAGAATCAGAAAGAGATTGAGGGAAAATTTCATCTCCCTTAAAAAGACAAAATATTTATGAGAGGACAACAACCCCCTCGAGACTCCTCTTAGTTTATTTTTCAAACACATCTTAAGATTGTAATGGGCCCATACATGCCCACATGATACAAATATAGGATAGTGTTAAAATTTACTTTCTTAGAGTAAATCACTAGGGAAGTTTAAAGGTTTTGAAACGAGCCCATACATGCCCACATGTCCATAATCTAGGATAGTTTTTTAAGATTTCTTAGATTAAATCACACTAGGGAGTTAAAAGATTAGTAAGGACCCATATGTCCACATGCTAGTTCTCTAGGGACTTTAAAATTCTGCAAGGTTGTACCAATGGAATTTAGTTAAATTAGGTAATCAAGACTTGTAAGGACCACACAAAGTCCACATGTAGGAAGGTGACACCTAATTTATTAAAAAAATTGCACATTTTCACTTGTTCACACATGAAGTCACCACTCACTCACATAGTTTTCATCTCGAATTATGGAGGTTGAAATACGTTTCCTCCAAAGGAATTCCGAAATGCCCCACCCCTTTCTTGACGAAACTATTCACTCCCTCTTAAATTTAACGAGGTTGGTTCACACCCCCAACCTCTCAAACAAACACATCTAATTTTTTTTCTAAAAACTCACTAAGTTTTCCTCCGCATGAGGTGCCAAAAGAATTTTTTTAGTCTAGGTAGGATATCGGGGATAAGCATCCAAATAACTCCCCATTATCTAGTTCTCACATCTTCAAATAGTAGAAGTTGTCAAATAGGGAACTTTAAATCCTCCAAGTTAAGTGTTCCTAACACTATAAGGCAGGGAGATACCCGTAAAGGTTTGAAGGCCGAGGTCTGGTTGTTCTGTGCGTCCCCCCTTGAGGCACCCACCTCTTGGACGAGATCTAGCTCGTGACCCATTTCTTATGCCGAAAATCTAAATGTCACACTTTGACCGAGGTACCTAGTGACCAAATTGTAGGACATCTACCCAGGTGGAAATTGTGGGCTACAATCGCACCTTGATCAGATTTTGTGTGGCTATTGGGAAATATCTCCATCTCTTTCAGGATATGCACCCTCTACCTCTCATTATACCTGATTACTTCATCCTTCACTAGTTTTCTCTTCCGGTGACTTCAAACCTCACTTTTGAATGCTATTGGAAGGTCCAGTGATTTTTGAGAGGAAGGACGTTACGTCTTCTAGTACACGAGCATTTTTTTTCTTTGTTCTCCCACGTGGAAAAAATCCACCTTCCCACATATATTCTTTTGTATTGATTGATTTATGTATGATGCTCTTGTGATGACATGCGATTGAGAATTATATTGTGAAGGTCCAAAAATTACAAAGGCTATTGTTCATTTATTTTCTCTCATCACCATTCGCACACATCCAATTTTCTAGTCGGACATCATAGGGGACCCACAGAATCCTCGTCGTTCCAGACGATTACTCAATCTCCCTCCCATTCTAGGGGGAGTTCCTAGTCTTGCCAACTCATCGAATCCACCTTCTCACACTCCTGTGAGTGCTACTGTATTAGGATACGCTTTGCTCGGTTCCATTTTACTTGGGTCCACTTCCCAAGACCAACCATCCACCCACTTTATTTTACAAGGAAGCCGGGGGCACGCTTTATCCCTAGTAGGAAGTACCACCCCACTTAGCCCCCCTCATGGGCCAGGGACACATAACACTCACACTATGGACAGAATGAACCATCTTTCAAGTTCAGGCACACAAAACATCCCCACCATGGCTGGAATTAATCCTCCACCACAACCCCAAATGCCATACTTGGCTTCCCTTAATATACCGGATCTAACTAAACTCACTAATGATCCTATTTTGCATGACCCCACATGGCCTACAATGCCTACCAAACTACCTTCATACATCCCCAAGTTTGAAGGAAAAGTGGGAGATGACCCAACCAACCTTATAATGACCTTTCATTTATGGTGCTCCTCAAATAACATTATGGATGACTATGTTCGATTGTGATTATTTCAATGCACACTCACGAGTCCATCAGCTAAGTGGTATGTAGAAGAACAATCTGGGTCCCATACGACCTTTGAATCTTTGGCCAAAGCATATTTTACCTTCTTTCAACTTCCAATCCACCATGACAATGGTCTTGAACTACTCACAGAGTTCAAACAAGCCTCTGCTACACACATCGTCGACCACATTCATGAATGGCATCAACGATGTAGTCTATGCAAAGAAGAAGCCACAAAGAAGCAATGCCTCAACTGGTTTCTCAAATCACTTGTCTCCCTTCCTGCCAAATATGTGGCCGCCACCTTCCCCCAATTGGAAGAAGAAGCCATCAGAAAGGCCTAACCATTCAAACTCATTTATTCACAATCAGGATACTTATATACAGTACTACTTGATGCCCCAAGATGCACGCCATTTGGCCAAGACAAACCAAGGATGTCTCACTCAGCGGATGGATTGATTGGTACCACTACACACCACAATTCACAACTTCAACAACCACCTATGTATGGAACACCTCAATATCCACCATCATATGGCAGACCCCCTTATTATCCCCCTCCCCCTTATCAACAACCATACCCCGTTTCCCTTCCTCCACCCATCAGTGGACCACCATCGACACCCACAATATGCCCCGCGGCCCAACCAAGTACTGGTGCCCCCTCTACCTTAGCTTACACCCTCAGTTCTAGTGAAAGTGATATGTCTTCTTATATACCCTATAGACCATTGCCACCCAACAATATGTACTTTCCTTTTCCCGATCCCCCTCAGCCCATGATTCCACCACAAGGACACCCACAGGCTAGGGTTAAATTTGTTCACCCCTCTTCCATTCAACAATATCAAAATTTTGAACAGATGAATATGGCTAATCCGACCCATCGGTCAAAAAATGCCAAAAAGAAAGGAAAAAACTGAAACAACAATAATCCCAGACCAGGAGGGAATCACCCCCAACAAAACCAACATGTTGGGGGAATCTAGAATCAGGGGAACCAGAACCCTCAAGGGGGAAATAATAACAAATGCCAAGGGAAGAAAAACAACAATCTTCGGACCAACTTCCCTTGTGCCCTTTGTGGTAAATATGGCCATTATAGTCACCATTTCCCTCAAATCACTGACTTCAAACAGATGAAAGAATCTGGAAGTGGACCACATCGCCCAGCACCACCTTCCCCTCAGCAGGCCCCACAACAATATGTGCAGCAACCACCTCCCATCGTACTACAAAACCCCATCCCACACTAAGGGGTGATGAACACTCAACAGTAGGTACATCCTGCCCCACCCTAGATGGGACAGTATCTAAAACCTAGCAATCATATGGATCGAACTATCCTCCTCACCAGCGAGGAAGAAATACTTCTACAAACACGTAGTTGTCAATATAGCATACCCCTTGATTGTTCTCCCACTACCTCGAAAGAACCCCCAATCACAACTGGCCCACCTTTGATGATTCCATGCCCTAATACTGATACACCCCTTCGTATTCCTCACATACCATTATGAAGGAATGTCAACACCCTCAGGCTAGGGCAACCTACAATTAAAGCTTGGTTGACGACTTGGCCCAGTCTCCTGCCACCATGTCCATCTTAGAATTCCTTCAAACATGTCACACTCAACAAAAATCATTACTTTCCACCCTGGGGGTAGTCGACCCTGTTGATACTCGACTCATCACCTTTGATCTCAATAGTGGGGAACCACGTCTCCCCGCTCTGGTTTCTTTCCAAATAATAGTTAAAATTCAGAACATCACAGTTCATCGCTGCATTATTGATGAAGGTGCATCCACATGCATCATGTCCAAAACCATGTAGTAGAAACTTGGCTCCCTGGAGCTCATACTATCTACCATCACTTTGAGAGCTTATGATGGACGACCATCCTCTCCCAAAGGTCTCTTCGAAAATTCCCTCGTTGAACTCAGGGGAAAAACTATCCTCATTGACATTGAAGTTATCGACGCTTCGCTCAATTACAACATCTTGTTCGAATGTAGCTACATGTATGCAATGAAGGTTGTGGCTTCTTCTGTGTTTCGCACAATGATGTTTCCCCACAACGGGAATATCATCACTATCAACTAGGTATCACATTACGAGCCCAACGCTTCCTCCAACATCGATAACACATTGCCTCTCATTCACACTAATCCTGAGACCTACCCCATCATTGAGATGGTTCCCAGAATTTTCAAAGACCCATCCTTGCTAGGGATATATCATGGAGCACCTCTGCTCATACATCCCTCATCACAAGTATGTGTCATCTCATCCAATGGAATAGAGACTGGCGATATCCTTCCTCCCATAGAGGCTTCTTTACTACCTGACATCCCACTGGTCGCAGAGCTGCTCCCTCAGGAATTCCCTAAGAACTCTCCAGCTCCACATGTTCCCAATGTTACCCTCCCCCAGGGTCACATCCCGATTTGGGAGACATTCCTCCAAGCCATTACCGAAATCCCTTTCATTTACCCCCCACCGGACATACAATCTTTCCAAGTAGCTGCAATGCTCACCCTTTCCAATATGGTGTTGGCAATTCCAGTATGGTATCTACACCTACCAGAAATGGTCTCTCAACCATCCCTCCCTCCCCAAATATAAGGAATCCCGATACAGACTCCAATACTTACTCCTACAACACCACCCACACCCCCACTCACCATCACCATTACTACAGCTAGGGGAAGACAGAAGAAGAAACATCCCACCGCTCCACTTCCTCCCCAAGTTCAACCTCCTTGTGCACTATGTGAGCAAGACGTGCACCCCACCAATAAATGTTCGTCCCTCCCCAAGCTACGCAATTTAATTCCACTACCTCGGGTAATGACACCACTGATCACTTCTTCTACTTCACCCAATACTACTGCCACCGCATCCCCTACTACAGGTAGCAAAGGTCTATGAACCAAATTCACATGTGCCATATTTTCAGAGTATGGCCATTACACCCACCATTGCCCAGCGTTACCTCAATTTCTTCGGACGCTAATAGCAGTCCGTCGGAGCTTCCAGCAAGACCCTCCTCCACCCGCATCATCCCACACACAGGTCACTAACATCCACTATGTCACGACCTCTGTCAATGAATGTATGTGATGTCCTTGCGCTCTATGTGAATCACTTGATCGCTTCATGTATCAGTGTCCCACGATCATTGAATATATGTGTAGTCAAATCGCCCTTATTCATACCCCTTCCGTCCCTCCAATGCCAACGTCGCCCAGAGTTCCCCCTACTCCCTTTCCAGATATTGTTTATATCTTCTCCCCCGAACCTGAGGGAATTCCCACTCCTCTATGGTTCATCGATAGCCTGGAAGAGGATTTGCCCGCAAATCCCCCCAACTCTCCCATTCATTTCGCCACAGAAATATTACGCCCAACTTCCATTTTTAACCCACAATATCTCGATATTTGGTTTATGTCGAGCGAACCCACACAACCCCCTTGCATCATTTCCCCTGATTCTTCACTAGCAGATAACCATGTCGTAACAATCACCAACGTGGTTCCCCTTGATCCACTATATTCTTGATAGTTCCACTACCATGAAGACATCCTCAAGGAATTAACCACCCCCGATTTCCCATGGGAACCACTCCATCACCGAGTGCTCTTTCTCTCACAAGATGCCTTTTTTCCTCTTATCCAAAACTCCATGTATGCAATCGAAACTGGACTTTATCCCCCTCGGGCACATATATTGGTTCAATAAACCTATCGCTGCCCCCGATGCTTTTGAAGAAGGAAACATGGCCAACATTTCCCCCACCGTCAAAATCGATATTTCCATCAGGCCTGCAATCATAGAGGAAATCACCATTGGCATTGCATGCTCTCTCGAAGAACTCATAGCTTACAAAGCCCTCTTCCAGGCGTATTGGGACATTTTTTCCTGGTCATACACAAAAATTCCCGACCTTGATCCCTCTATTATCGAACATCGTATAGACACTTGGCCTGATATTGCACATGTAGGACAAAAGACATGTCCATTACACCCATCTAAAATGGCATCCATCAAATCCGAGATAGAAAAATTAATCGTTGTAGGGTTCATTTACCCCATCGCATATATGTCATGAGTCTCCAACCTCATCCCCATTAACAAAAACAAGGGCACGATCTGTTTCTACACGGACTTTCGTGATCTCAATCACGCTTGACCCAAAGGAGAACTCCCCTAAGTCAATAGCTTGACACCTGTCTAGTTGTCCTACCATCTTGGCATGCAACATCATGCCCTAGGTAAAATTCTCACTGGCCAACGCCCTTTGCATAACCCTCAGCTGACCCTTACTGATCCACTGAGTCGCGAGAGACCCAGAAACTCTCACAACCATCTCTGCCACACAACAATGTACAAGGGCATCTATCGCCCCAATGCTAACCATGGAACCCGACATGAAGTTCTCCCCCGAACAATACCTCCAGGCTAAGGTAGCCAACTACCCATCCCCGGGTAACACGGGCTCTGCCGGTAAAGGAGTTCCCCGAAAAGGGAACCCAGTCAGAAAATACACATCCTCCACCGCAGTGAAGGCCAACTCCTCACCCCGCACAATAAAGCAATGTCGCTCTGGACTCCACATCACAATCATGAACTACAATAAATACTCCTATGCACACAGTAAGGAGCACTCAAAAAACTTCAGTAGCCCACAAGCTACCAAAGAATCCCGAACCGTTGGCTCCTCATCCCTCACTGCCTCCCTTAGGCATGACCAATCCCTCTCTCTCCAGTGTATCGACATCATCAAACTGATCACCTGCATCCACATATACAGTACTCAATCAGCTATCACAACCCATCAAAACATCCAAATCTCTAAAAGATAATATTTTTCCACCCTTCAGATTTGCTTGCCTCAAATGTGCGGTTGTTTTTCCCATAGGCATGCAAATATGCACACCTGTTTATCCCATAGTCCTGCACTCATATGCAACTGTCAGCGATACAGGGGCACACACATGTGCCCCTATCACACACATAGGCATGCCTTTTGGCGCGCCTATTCGCTACACAGTTGCGCACACATGCGCTACTGTCAAGAACACAGACGCACATGCATGCGCAACTGTGATTTGAATAGGCACACACCTAATGTGTGCATGTTTTCTTCACTTTGGCGCCCCCATGCGCCACTGTCCAAAATACAGTCGCGCACTCATGCATGGGAATTCTTCAATTTCCTGTGCATTGGGGGGGTGACTCTCAAAAAAACCCATGTACGACCCTCTGTACAATCCTTTCCCAAAAATGAAATCCTAACTACTATGCATGAGGTTCCGACCACTAATCTGACGCTTGTGGATCGTGAATCGACTGGCTTGATCTCCCTGAATCTCCAAATCTCTCCTCATAACTCTCATCCAATCACTCTGGCCATAGGTACAAATGAGGTGGCAATGTAGACCCTACAACTATATATAGTCCCATTTTGCAAACTTCCCGCCTCAATTCTGGGAGCTCTGAACATCCATTTTGTGATTCGTCTTCAGCCACAGGACCAGGATCCTTCCATCTACACACTCACATTCCTTGGGCCACCATATTTCCCTGCCCCCCAGGGACCATTTTTTTCATCCCACACCCAGGTACACCTACTCATGTTCAAAATAATCAAATAATTGTTATATGTTCTTTATTTTCAGATATTGTTCACGTTAGGTATTTGGTTTTCATGTGTGCAGGTACTTGGTCATCACACACCAGAGCGGCCCCTTCAGGTATATGATCGACACTGGGATGTAATTATTCCCTCTAAATCTCAATTGCATCTCCAATCACACCCTCCGACATTTTCCTTTAGGGTCCCTATCTCCGTCTCTGCAGTGCTGTCACCTCCACTTCATTTTGGTACTGTCACCTAGTAGCACTCTCCCCCACATGAGTTGTCCCATTCATAGTCCCCCTTAGCACTTGAAACTCATGTTGTTTTCACCCTTTAGGGATGGGAGTCCCAATATTCTTATGCTTTTTCGAGAATCAACCACATACTCCTTCTCCTCATTTTGCTAGCCTACCCAATGGAATCCCAGGTTCTCTCATCGTGATTCTATTTTAACTACACCTTTGTAGTATCATTACCCATCCATTTCATCCACAATCAGTTTTCCCATCTGTATATTTCTCTCCACTCCTTTCACCTAATACAGAAACCCACCTATGGGGCCCCCTCCCTCCACATGTTTTCTACTCAACTTGCGCCCTCACAGGCCAAGCCATATCGCACTGAGGCACCCGTTTTTGTATCTTTATGATCATACCCAATGATTCTTTATTTATTTCATAATTATAAAAAGTATTTGTTTCCAACCTTTACATAGCTTTTTGTCGTCACCTCCGGTGACCTCCCCTTTTTTTTTTCAGCAGAAGCAACCCATGTTTCCTTTGGTTGGGGAATACATAATCTTCTACTCCTGTTGACATATTCCATAAACCCCGAGCATCCCACAATCTACATACCCCAGATCTCTAAGTTTGTCCACTTTATCATGCCTCTGGCACAATTTAACCCACACCTAGTCATCCCCCTGACACTAGGCCCAGTTTCACGGTTGCTGCCACCCCCCCTTTATCCCCAACCAAGGGTAGTCTCAAGTCTCACCACTTCCTGAATTCATCCAAGTTACTCATCAATTCTTGATCTTATCCAATGGATTTCATGAATCCCTCTACTTCTTGGAGTCACGTCTCCCTTTATGTAGACATCAACACAGTTTCCAGATGGGTGACAATATCTTGACTCTCATTACCTTCACCATGAGGAGTCTCGGATGGCACAACGACTACCATCAACACTCTCTATTGTCGTTGACCCCCACGACATTCAACTTCAACACTTTATCATGTGGCGGTGGGTTTTACTTTGCAACTATTGTAGTTGTTTTTATATATATGCCGAAGAACTCTGAAATTTGATAGACTATCAATGTCTTCGTATCATCGACACTCCTCACAAGTGTCCTTCCCTTTTTCAGAGTTTTTTCACCATCATAATTGTACTCTGTCGTTATCAAACCACCCCGGAGGGTGCTACAGTGATCTACGTCAACACACATATTCAGTTACTTTATTACCTATTTTTTAGTTACATGCCATGAGCATGGGGCATGCCTGCCTCATTTGTACACAGTTTTATTCTTTCACACCTTGCACATGGATTGGGTCATACAGGTTCCTCTCTCCATCCAATGGGTCACTCTTGACACTCCTCACATCACTCTTTCTTACACAGGTACTCTCAGTAGAAGAAACATTGATGTATTTCGGTTATATGTATGCTCCTAAACTCACACATCAGGGGGCATCTGTTATCACCGAAATTTCATCCGCAAATGGTTACAGGAATCCAGCATCTTCAAAAAACACATTAGTTCACTCATGGATCAAAAATGCATTGCAAAAAGGTCCAAAACTATACAACCAGTTATAAAATCAGCATGTTCTAAGACTACATAGGGAGCGTGCGCACATGCACCATTCAGAAATGCAAGAAAATTGCACATGCACGCGATGCATGATTGTGCATGCAAAAAACCGTGCACCCCTGAGAACGGGGCATTTATGATATTGGTCGGCCTTCCACCCACTTCTCGTTCAGCTTCCAAGTCTATTTGACACCCAAATCTCGGCTAAATCTGACTGAGGGGCTGGTCAAAGACCTAAAGGGCCCCTTGTTCACACTAAGAACTGGTTACATAATGCCTCAAATCTATGCTATATAAGGAGGCCATGGGTGCACTATATTTTTAAGGAATTCATTTGTATTGTTATGCTGCTTATATTCTCTTGGAGGATCCTCTTTCTTCATCAAGAACATGCAAGCACCATTTCATTTAGCCATTCATATCACCTCTTGAGTGAATGTTCTTTAGATTCTCTTCACCATTTCATTCTAGTTTGTTACTTGTAAGAAGAGCTCAATCTTTGGGGGTCCAAGAGCCCTCCCTTGGAGGAAGAGGGGACCCATATATCTCCCTTTCTCTTTGGTGTTTTCTTTCCACTAATACAATCCTTTCCATTGGTGGCATGAATATTGTTTATTTCTTGTTCTAATGTCCTTATGCACTCTAGTTTAGTTTCTTTTATTGTTCTTAGCTTAGATCTTTCTTTACTTATTATGTTTGATACTTCTAACTCTTTCATTCATTGTTGTCTTGCCTAGATAACCCAACTGGGCTTGTAAGCATCTCTATTTTTCTCATTCAAGTGACAAAAGAGGTGCAACAGCTTGGATTCCAAAAGGAACTCTGGGAAAAATAAGGAATATATGTTTTAAATTCCTATGGGGAGGCCAGAAGGAGAGTTGTGTGATGCCTTGGGTAAAATGGGACTCCCTGGCCTTGCAAAAGTTACTGGGGGGTTTGGGTTTAAAGAATATCCACAATTTCTCCACTACCCTCGTTGCCAAGACAAGATGTAGCTTGATATCCTATAATAATTTATGGTTGAAGATAGTAACCCAAAAAAATATTATCTCGGAATCCATAGTGGATTGGATAAGAAGGTCGGTTCGAAGTTTCCAACATGGTTTCATCATGTGGAAAGATCTCGTCAAATATTTCTTGTAATCATTCAAGGGGTAGCTTGGAAGGTGGGAAAAGGAAACCTTCTCAGGATTGGTAGGGATATGTGGTTGGGTAGCAATGGCTTGCATATTCTTCCACAAAATCTAATCAATCAACTACATGAGAGGGATGTCTTCCATCTAAACCAGATTGAAGATAAGAAGAAAAATATGCTTTGGAGTCAAGGATGGAAAGATTCTCACGCTCTAGATATGGGTGACCATCATACAACAACCTGGAATTCCTACATCAGGTCACTCAATCTAGGGAATATTAGAATTAAGGACCAAGAAAAAGAATTAGTTTGGTAACATAGCCCCTTTGGAGTCTATACCCCAAAACAAGGTTATTCCTTATTAATGGTCAACATCCTCCAACAAGATCCCAACTGGTGGTGGAAAGGGATCTGGAAATACAAATGACCTCTCAAGGCACACTTATTCATGTGGTGCCTAATCAAGAAAAAGGTACCTACATGGGATAGAATGAAGCTCAGAGGATTGGAAGGACCAGGTTGGTACTCCCTACACAAGGGGGTTGAGGAAACAAACACACACCTCTTCTTAGGTTGCTTGTTTACAATTCATACTTGAATAAAATGTTCTTCTTCGTTTGGTAAATCATTCTCCTAGAAAGGGCCCACCATTGAAGAGGCATGGAGATCTTGGTTATAAGATCATAGAAATAAAAATATTAAGGCACTACCTCTCCTCATTCTCTGGGGAATCTGTATAGCCTGAAACTCTTCCATTTTCAAGGACAAAATTTCTCTACCCGACATAATCATATCCCAAAGTTTAGCAATACTTGCCCATTTTCCTCAAGAGAAAGATTCTCCCCCTCCTAGGAAAGTGGTGGAGGAATAGATAAACATTTCAAGGCCTTGGTATTTTTTCGATGGCACTTCTCAAGACAATGGTGTTAGATGTGGAGGTGGAGGAGTTATTTATATATCCCCATCACATCTCTTTAAACTAAAGTGGGTACTGGGGCAGGGTACAAATAATTATGTGGAACTCATGGCTCTAAAGTTATTTCTCACTTTTGTTGGGAAAGAATGGATAACAAACCTAAAAAAAATTGGTGACTCAATGGTGGTCATCAATTTATTGCAGAAAACTCAAATGTGCCACAACATTAGTCTTTCTACAATCCTAGATGAATTATTTTGAATTGCAAACACTTTTACAAATCTCCCATTTCAACATGTTTAAAGGGAAAGGAATGTCACAGCAGACACCCTATCTAAAGAAGGTACTCTCATGGCTCTTGGGTAGTGGAATGTCATAGAGTTCAAGGATGGTTAGGGATTCTAGAATTTTCATAGACCTTTTATAGAACTAGATGGCTCGACAGGGGTCAAAATCTATCCTGCTCCTCCTCTTTTTCTTGGAATTGGATCTGTTTTTTAGCCGATTGCAATTTTTTTGGAACGATGAAGGACTACCATCTTATTGGGAGGGTCTCCCCTTTTTTCCAGATGATATATAGTGTTATGATCAACAATAAAGAGTAGCTACAACACTCCATTATTTTATGATCTACAAACTTCTTGATCCTGTTCAGGCATGGTGGTTTTCGTTCCATATTTTTGTACAGGAATGCCTAGTTTTTTGAGGGCTCGTATAGTGGAATCTATATTTTGATTTTTTTTAGATTATGTGGCTGAAATCCTAAAGGACTAAATGAATGTCTCAACATGCATTCTTTATAATGTAAATTTTATATATTTTAATAAAATTTACGCTTTTTTTTCTCCGGAAAAAAATTAAAATTTAAAAAAAATGTATATGTATATTATTTATTAAACTTGAATTGTAAAATCATTTTATTGTTTTTCTTCGTATTATAGAGGATTTAAGGATATCGTAATATTATTTTTGAAAATGAGATTTCAGTATTATAAAAACATTGCTTAATAAAGATGGTGTTTTTTTAATAAAAAAAATACAACTATATCACTAGGGCTTGTTATACAAAAAATCAGATCCCTGATCCACTCTTTAACCCACTCTTTAACCCATCAATTTTTTTCATTGTGTTGGAAGCCAATTCACATTTTTCTACTATCCTTATAAGCTGCCTACACCAGTGTTTTGCAAACCTTGATTTTCGTCGCAATTATCAAATAAAACGACACTTTTATTTTTGCATTATTTGCACACTTACCTTTCTTCTTGTTTTCACGACTGCAAGTGTGAAAACTTGGTTTTCGAAGTCACATTAAAATCATCACTGAATTGTTGTAATCATTCTTTTCGATATGCCCATTGCGTTTCCAATTTACTTATCACTATGCATTTGACAAGACTCCAAGGTCCTTATTCATTTGGCATTTTTATTTGTTAAATATGACTTCGTTTTACAAGATTGGGGTGATATTCTTTTAATCAAGTGGTTTGCTTTGTATGTTCTTTGATCGATTCACTTGGCACATTGGCTTCTTAAAAACACATTTGTGTTGTGATCAAACCCATGGTATGATTTTGTTTATTGCTTTGGTTTTGAAACTAAAACTATGGTTCACACAAATTTTTAATCCACTTACAATATATCCATTGGTTGATTGAAATGGCATAGTTTTTAACACATATGCATTGTGATATGCATAGCTAAAAGCACTGGCGGTTGTACTGTGGGTAATCACTGTTCTGCATGGGCCGAAATAGCTCCACCACCTTCGCACGTTCTGTCATAAATGATTTCCCCCTATCCCGGGTCACTCCTGGTGTTTTCGAGTAAGCCTGTGAGCATTCTACCCCTGCACCCTGCTCACTGTGTGCTCCTCTCAATGGCATCGGTGGTGTGAATAGATCCAAACGGTAGTCAAGCTCTATTACTATTCGATAACGCATATAAGGATTTAGAAGACAATGGTTGGCTCGCGTTTATACAGAGGTTCGAGGGCTTTAACCTCACGGTTGCACAACAATTCACCCTTACCTTTGATGGGTGTAGGGCTAAAGTAGGTGACATTCAGCTTGAACTCAATGAAGAATTCATAAGCTCCGCCACAGGAATAGCAGCCACAGGCCAGTGATGGTTTAAAAACTCCAAAGTCGACAAGGTGTCATGACCTTTTCTATTCGTATCACGAAAGGTTACATCCTGTGACAAAGGTATGCCTATTTTCACCCTTAAACCCAGGTGGCATGATCTTTTAGTGATTATCAAACAATTTGTGACCTGTGAAGGTCGGTATGGATTGGTTTTTCTTTATCACCTTCGACTGTTAATGAATTTCATGGGCTATCCATTGAACATGCCATTTTACTTCCTGCATAGTCTTTACAAAATGGCTAAGAGGTTCAAACGTGAGAAGGTTGATAGCATCTTGTTTCACCATGGCTTGATTAGACTCATCGTCGTTCACCATTTAAACCTTCACGGCGATAATTGGAAATCCTTTCTCTCTTGAAATGGCTTTGTTGATTCAGAGTCTATCCAAATCGACAAGTCTGTGGTCAGTGAGAGTAAGGTTGGGCCACCCGTGCCATTTCATACCCTTCTACCCTCTCCCAAACCCTTGTTCTGCCCTGATATCGACCTACCTTACATCGTAACATACAAGAATCAGGTTGTTAAGAAGCCTATGAGTAAGACGGTCAAGGGTAATCCTACTGTCGACAACAAGGGTAAAAAGAATGCTCGATTAATATCGAGACTGGTCCGAAATAAACCTAAGCCAAACTCTGATCAAAAGCCCATAGTTCTGAGCGAAGACTCAGACTCTGATATCGAGCGCTTCCTAGCTAGTGAGTACCCTTATTCCCATGGTCTGTGCTCCGAGCAACCCTATGACTATGTTTCTAATTTGCCCCCGTGCCTAAAAAAAAATTCTAGCTACCCAGGAATCAAGTTATATAATGAAACCCTCGGTGATTTAAACAAACCCTTGCCTGCAATTTCGAAGCCCGAAAAAACATCATGCATCCAATGCAATGTGTGGCTGGAGCGTTATTACACTGACGTCCCATTATTACAATCGAAGATTAAATCTTTAGAGAACCAAGTTACAGTGTTGTCGAGAGAAAGAGACAAACTTCAAGATGTTGACAAGAAACAGAAAACCACTGGTTCGATCGTCTTTAGGAATGTCAAATCGGCGATAGCCTTCGTCAATTCCAAACTATCATGACCGAGCTATTTTCTGATTATCCAGGTATGAATTTTGATATCATTTTCATTTTATGAATTGCTTGGATTAATATAATGAATTGGGTTTTGGTTTTCGATTAGTTCTGTTCATTATTTGAAATGATTTTGTCATAGTTTGATTATCAAAAACGGTTATGTTGTGGATCCTGTACAGTAGATTCATTTTACTAAATTTGAATATGGTTATGATTTGGGTATGCGATTTTGTCGCACCCAGCTTAGTAGAAGCGATGGATTGGTTTTGACTTGGTTTGGTCCGCTTTAGAAAAATTTTGTTAGTTTGAATTAATGTGATTAATGAGGTTTGTTTTTGTTTAGATTTTGATTGCATATGACCTGTATAAGAGATTTTTGTGCTAAAATCAGAGAACGTCTATGTTTTGATTTGGTATGATTTCGTTGTGGTTGGATTCTATCGGCTCTATTTTAGTTCTTATGGTTTGATTTTGGAACGATTTCGTGGACTTGATATGGTATGATCCTCTATATGTGTTATACGTCATTATTAGTGACTGAGATGATAAATACGATGTAATCTAATAAACTCAAAATAACACTGTTGACTTTAGCCAGGAATGACTCTGTTTTGTATTAAATCAATATTTTTGTTTGGCTTCTGGTTACATTCGACCGTGCTGAAGATCTATTAGCTAAAATCATGGAAACAGTGTTAATTCATAACGATTCCATTGCCCCAAACCATTTCGATTCGTTCCTTTTTGATTGGATCTCCAAGTGGTTATTGTGTGCCACGATTAGCATGATCGTTTGTATATATTTAATACAGTTATATCAATTTGAAAAATGATCCTGTTGATTTCATTTGGATACGACAGTGATCTTGTTGATGACTGAAGCAACTATTTGTGCTGATTTCAATTGGTTATGAAACCAATTTCATTGTTGTCGAGTTATCCAATACGATTCTGTTTACCCGAATTTTTGATAACAAATGGAACAGAGTACATGCATCTCTGTAATCATTCGATTGATCATAATCTTGTTTGCTCTCAAATTAGCATAACAATTTTGATTTAAATGATTCGTTTGGATTTCAGATAGCAATTAGATATTTGTTTAGTAGTTTGAATTTAATTCTTTGAGTTTTGAATTGATTTTCAAACGATTTTGTGTTTGATTTAGACCAGCTACAGAATCGCAAGATTCTGTAGCTAGTCTTTAAAATTAGATTTTTATCAATTTTATCTAAAAAATATCCTTTTAACTTGTCTATTTTTGTCCTCTCTCAGGTACATACGAATTGCAGTGATCAAATGGGCATGTTGTGACAGTTTAGGAGATATTTTAGATTTGGTTTTGTCTTAGGTGGTTAGCTTAAGTCAGAAACATGGGATATTTTCCCAGATTTGTGTAAACTGCTTTGATAATTCCCACAGGGATGTTTTACCCTGTGGGAGGTCTTTAAATACTTGTCATTTTTTGTAATAAACTCATCATCCTTACTGTGGGAGAACCAAACTATGGATTTATTATACAAACTGATATGAAAGTTGATGTCTTGTAACAGCTTTCGCTTTCAATATATCAAACTTTTGTTTCAAGTTTTATTCATATCATTTTGCAGTCGATTATAGACTACTTTAGTATCGTAATCTATTGCAGGTTGATGTGACTTGATTAATGTGCAATCTATATCTGATCTCTCTCTTATTTAAAAAATACAGTAATTAATTTGTTTCAGTTAATGAATTACAAATTTCTCTTCTTCATTGATTGAATCATTTTGTACAAATCCTTACACGCAGATTTATCTAAATGTTATGATTTGTAAATCATAAGATTGATGTAAATTTTTATGTCTTGTTTGTCTTGTAATTATATTTGAAGAGCACAACAGCTTCCCATTTACGAAAAGCTCGTGGATAATCCAGTGCGCGTTTCCTCCCTCCGAACAGCTATAGCAACCACTGCATACAGGACAAACCTGAAGCGCTACTTCAAGTCAGTTTGTTATTTTGTTTAATATTATATAAGTAGTTTAGATAGATATATGTATAGTTTAGATTTGTATTTAGAGTTATTATTTGAGTTTCTTAGTTTAGTTATTTTTTATTTTATTTCTTTTTCATAAAATTATAAAGTCAAAAAACAAATAGTCTAGCTGTCTTAGGACAGATTACAAATGAGTTTTGCAGGTTTTCAATTAAATATGTAATTTGTAAATATTGTACATTTGTAATTAAATTTGATTCTGTTAGTAATTGAATATTTGATTTTATAGAATTATAGTTGCGTAGTATTAGATAGTGAATTGTATATATAATAGTTTAGATTTGTTTATTAGTTTGTTTTAATTGTTATTTTTCCTTTAGATTAGTTAATTTAGAGTAGTTTTCTTTTTGTTTTCTTAGGACTTAGATCGGCTAACGGAGCCGCTAAACCCATCAGGGTGGGTTATCCCAAATGGCTTGGGTTATTTAGACAACCCCGTACCGGATCCACTCTTCCAGTTGACGGATGGTCAATTTCGCCCGTCAACAAATGGCGCTAGAAGGAGGGCCTGAAATTAGTTAATGGCACGAGGCGGTCGTAAGACTCCTCCACCACCTAATCGCTCACCTATAGTGACAAGAAGTCATTTGAACGATAACATCCCCCCTCAAACAACAACCACATCAACCGACGATCCACGGGTCACAGTTGAACCAATAACCCCAAATCCTACAGGTGGTGACATACAAGAGATTGTCCGTCAATCTCTCATAAGAACACATAGTGACTTAGCCCGTTTGAGGCAACCCAATCGACCTCTGGATCAACCTTTAGATTTCTCTGATATCAGAGAACATCTCGGAGGCACAAACCTCACTGTGAACCCTACAGATCCAATCCTCACTCCTGCTGCAGGAGGATCTAGAGTACCTCCCTCACCACCTCCATCATCCCCTTCTTCTTCTGGAGAATATTCTTCTCACGAAGGTAGTTCCCCTTCTCAGCCTTCCACACCCACTACACCAATGGCCAACCAGAACAATCCTGCTAGACCTTGGCTCGACCAGGATGTCGTAGTTGTACCTGGAGCTCAGCATCCCTTACCTAAACATCCGAAGAAGTGGCTTCCCAAGTTTGACCCTGACTCAAAACAGATCGTTGAAAATCACATTAAAAAGTTTATGTTAGCCATAAGACTCCGCAATGTCGAGCATGAAGATGTAGTCTGTAGGTTGTTCCCCTATACTTTCGAGGATAATGCATCTACATGGTACTTTGCCCAACAACCCCATACCATCGTATCTTGGGAAAAGTTTGAGTCATGCCTTTTGGAAAAGTTCGGAGACGGTAAGCCTCCAGAAGTCCTAGTCATGGATCTGTCTAACTTAAGAATGAACCCTAAAGAGAAATTTAAAGACTTCAATCAAAGATTCTCAACACTTAAAAACCAAATCCCTGCGGATTCCATGCCTGCCGAGAATCTTATAATAGCATACTATACTAAATCGTTGCATCAAAGTATAGCTATTTGGGTTAAACGATCTAAGAAATCCATGTTGTTAGAAGCCTTCGAGGAGGCCAGCCAGATTGAAAAGGACATACTTAGTCTTAAAGACTCTACTAGCAACGAAACAGAGATTAGTTCTTCTTCCAAAAAGAAGATCGAAATCCTCCCTAGACCTAGTCAAAGTAAAACACAACCTGAAACCTCTGATTTAGAAAACTTAACTAAAGTTGTTCAAAAACTATCGAATCAAGTTATAGACTTGAAAAGGATGACCGAAGAAGCTTCCTCGAGCAAAGGGCCTTACAAACCCCCATTCTGGAAGCCCTTCCCAACCAACCGACCTAATCCGAATACTGAAGTCCTTAATCTAGAAAGTCTGCAATACACCCTTCAAACAATTCTAGAAGCCCAGGATAACTTGATGCCTCCTGAGATTCCTGAGGAGGTTGTTGAACAAGAGACAGTTCAAGAAGAAGAGTCTTCTCCAAACATTTTTGGACACTTCTCGGATAGCATCTTTCAAGCTAACTTCGAGACAGTTCATCCCTATAATACTAGGAGTAAGACAACAAACAAACCTTCTTCCGAAAACACTACAACTTCGCCTCCAAAGCAATCTAAACCAGCTGAGATTAAACAAAGTCATGTGAACCCTAAATTAGATTATGATGTAGTGGAAGATATTAAAAAGTTAAGGGCTAACATTTATGTTTATGAGTTACTAAAATTTCCATCTTTGTTACAAAAAATGTTGCAAAACATCGCAGAGAATGGTAAAAATGGTAATTCAAACAAGGTTGTTCAGAACAAAGTTCCTCAGAAGACTTCCACAAAGAATAATCCCGATCCTCNGGATAACTTGATGCCTCCTGAGATTCCTGAGGAGGTTGTTGAACAAGAGACAGTTCAAGAAGAAGAGTCTTCTCCAAACATTTTTGGACACTTCTCGGATAGCATCTTTCAAGCTAACTTCGAGACAGTTCATCCCTATAATACTAGGAGTAAGACAACAAACAAACCTTCTTCCGAAAACACTACAACTTCGCCTCCAAAGCAATCTAAACCAGCTGAGATTAAACAAAGTCATGTGAACCCTAAATTAGATTATGATGTAGTGGAAGATATTAAAAAGTTAAGGGCTAACATTTATGTTTATGAGTTACTAAAATTTCCATCTTTGTTACAAAAAATGTTGCAAAACATCGCAGAGAATGGTAAAAATGGTAATTCAAACAAGGTTGTTCAGAACAAAGTTCCTCAGAAGACTTCCACAAAGAATAATCCCGATCCTCAAGACAAAGGAAGCCTTCCTATAAATAATGTAAATAATGTAGATAAAGTAGCTTTAGAAACTGCGAGTAAAAAGCCACAAGCTACCACCCTTAGCACTCGCAGAAATGTACCTCCATTTTTGTTAACTTTCGAAATATTTAATAGAAATGTGCACAATTGTATGATAGACTCTGGAGCGTCATCCAATGTGATGCCATGGTCTGTATGCCAGAAGATTAAAATCGAAGTTGAACCATCCACCTTAAAAATCATACAACTTGATCGGACTAATGTTAAAGTTATAGGCGAACTAAAAAATGTGCTTATAAGATTATCGTCTAACCCCAAGGTTCATCAAGTTATTGATATTATTGTTGTGGATATTACAGAAGTGTATGGTATGTTTTTAAGCAGGGACTGGTCGGAGTAGCTACACAGTTCTTTCACAACAGATTGGTCTCACCTATAGCTTCCAGAGAACGGCAAGCCCAACAAGATCAAGGTAAATTGTGAACGCTACCTTAAGTTCACGGTCACATATTTGAACGATCCCAACGAACCATTTACACCTTCTGCTGATTCACCCAAAGTACAAGGGATGGATACCTTTTTCAAAAATTTCATGGCCGAGACTTCAGCTATCACCAATCCATAATAACAGTCTGAGATTGTAGCATACATACAGACAGCAACTTCCACACAACGGTCTCATGAACCCGATGAAAATCAAATTTGGTCTCTTTATTTTGACGGGTCTAAGTCCAAAGAAGGAGCTGGTGCAGGTTGTGTTATCATCGATCCGGCAGGTGACAAAACATTGATTGCATGTGGGCTAGAATTTGAATGTACTAATAACACTGTAGAATATGAAGCTTTACTGCAAAGTCTCAGAAAAGCTTTAGATATGAACATTCAAAACTTGACTGTCTTTGGCGATTCTGAAATTGTGGTAAGACAAGTAAGAGATTCTATCCACTGTCTGTCTCCGCATCTTAAGAGCTACCAATCCGAGGTATGGAATTTAATGAATAAATTTTATGCTTTCGATATAAATTCTATTCCTAGATTGAATAATTCCGAAGTTGATCTATTAGCTAACGTATCTTCTAAACTCTTTCCTGCAGAAGGCTTATCCCCAGATGCATTCTCCGTTGAACTGTTGTTCAGGCCGTCTATTCCCGACAAAATCACGAACTGGAGAGTCTTCGATGACGATCGGCATATTATTAGATTTCTGCATATGGAGGAAACTTTTCAAGGCGCGGTCATAGACGAACGCACACACGATGACAATTTGCGTGATTTCACGGTAATACCAGATCCGAGAACTCCTGAATCTTCATCGGACATGGTAAATTCGATCCCTAAATCTGTAGTTAGATTAGAGAAATTTTACGATCTTCAAAATAAATTTAAAAATTCGGTCAATTGTAAAACCAATAGTTCCTCATTATCATATGAAAAAGTAAACTTAGGGACTAAGGATAATCTGCAGTGCATTAATCTAGGGGTAGGATGTTCTGAACAAGAAAAAACTGCATTTATTAAATTGTTTAAATAATTTAAAGATGTCTTTGCATAGACGTATGATGACCTTAAAACTTTTGACCCTAACATCATACAACATGTCATTCCTATGAAACCCCAAACCTTACCCTTTCAACAAAAATTGAGAAAAATGCACCCTAAGCTCGAAACGACCGTAAAAAAAGAATTGAATAAACTCCTGAATGCTAAGATTATTTTATTTTTTAGGCACACTCAATGGGTTTCTAACCTTGTCCCTGTCCGGAAGAAAAGTGGGGAAATCCGACTTTGCGTCGATTTCCCAAACCTTAACAGAGCGTCTGATAAAGACAACTATCATGTCCCACCCATGGAACAGATCCTTCAACAGGTATCTGGTTCTGAGAGGCTATCCTTACTGGATGGTTTCTCGGGGTACAACCAAGTCCTGATGTCTCCACTATACCAACTTAAAACTACCTTCCGCACCCCGTGGGGCACCTACGCTTATCGAAAAATGCCCTTTGGATTGATTAATGTCGGTGCCACTTTCCAGAGAGAAATGGACATTGCTTTCCGAGGCTTAATCAATCAGTCCATCGTAGTTTACTTAGATGATGTTACTGTATTCTCTAAAAATAGAACCGATCATCTAGCTCACTTACAAGCCATTCTACAGCGATGTCGTAAATACGACATTTCCTTGAATCCTAAAAAATCTATCTTTGCAGTAGAACAGGGCAAACTCTTAGGATTTATTCTGTCAAGCGAAGGAATGATTATCGACCCCGAAAGGACTCAAGTCATCGCGAAACTTCCCCCTCCTACATCCAAAAAATCTATGCAGTCTTTCTTAGGCCAGATTAACTTCGTTAGGATATTCATCCCCAGTTTCTCTGAAATGGTCAGGCCTTTACAGAATTTAATTAAGAAAGACACCCAATATCACTGGGGACCCCTAGAAAATCAAACTTTTAATGAAATAAATAAGGCCACACTAGACGCTCCTTCTCTCATGAGCCCCAACTTTTCTCAATACTTTACACTCTACACTTTTGCTTCTGACCATTCCTATGTTGTCGTCCTAACCCAAAAGAACACCGAGAACAATGAAGTACCCATTGCCTTTATAAGCTCTTCTTTCAAAGGAATTGAACTTAATTACCCAATGGTAGATCAACAAGCCTATGCTATTTTCAAAGCAGTCAAGCACTTCCGATCCTATCTTTTGAAGTCAAGAACGAAAGTCATTGTCCCTTACCCAGCCGTCAGGAACCTATAAGTCCAGAAGGAACTAGGAGAAAAGAGGGCTAATTGGGTTACCTCCTTGTAGGAGTATGACTTAGAAATTAGCCCAGCTCAAATAGTGAGAGGCCAAGGGTTATGCAAGTTAGTCGTTGATTTAGCAGCAGGGAAGCAAGAAGAAAGTGATACGTCAAACCTAGGACAACACGATCAAAATGCAATCTATTGCGCACAAAACTCTGTCAGTCTGTGGTATGATGATATAAAATTCTGTCTTGAACATGGGTCTGCACCCCGTCACCTGGATCCCACTAAAAGAAGAGCATTGAGATTAAATTCTGCCTCCTTTCATTTAGTTAATGGTATCCTGTTTCGTCAAAATTTTGATGGCGTACTGATGCGCTGTCTTGAGAAAGACGAAGCATAAAAAGTCTTACTAGAGTTGCATGCAGGAGAAGCTGGTGGTCATTTTGGTGGCGACACCACTGCCCATAAGGTTTTAAGAGCCGGTTATTACTGGCCCACACTTTTTAGATATGCCCATGCCTTGTGTCGTAAGTGTATTATTTGTCAAAAAGCATCAGGGCGGTTATAAAAACCAGCCTTTCCTTTGCAGCCCATTTTAGTAGACTCTCTTTTTCAGCAGTGGGGCCTTGATATCATAGGTCCAATCAACCCCCCATCCTCACAACAGCACAAGTTTATTGTAACAGCCACAGATTACTTTACCCGATGGTATGAAGCAGCCGCATTAAGAACTGTCAACACCAGTCAAGTAATTGCCTTTCTAAATTCGAATATTATCACTCGTTTTGGTATTCCTGATTGTTTGGTATTCGATAACACTTCTTACTTTTCCTCTCTTGAGATGAGCGAGTTCGATTTGGAAAAAGGAATTAAATTAAATTATTCTTCTAGCTATTACCCTCAGGGCAATGGATTGGCAGAATCAACAAATAAGAGCTTGATTAAAATCATTAAGAGAACGGTGGATGAAAATCACAAAAATTGGCACAATGCACTGTTAAACGCATTGTGGGATGATAGGGTAACACCAAAAGATGTTGTAGGTAACTCCCCCTTTTCTCTCATTTATGGTAGAGAAGCAATTCTGCCACCACACATTCTTCTTCCTTCACTACAGTTATCACAGAAGATTCAAGAAGAAGATTGCCCCCCTTTGGAAAACCACATTAATGCTTTGATGAAGCTAGAAGAGGTAAGATCACAAGATAAATGTAAGTTAGATCATCATCAACTATTGGTTAAAAGTTGGTTCGATTATAACTCTGCTTCTGATAGGAATTTCGAAGTAGGTGATCTAGTCCTAAAATGGGACAAACCGCATGAGGGAAAGGGAGAACACACGAAATTTCAAAACTTATGGCTTGGACCGTTTTTAGTTGCTGAGAAGTTGGGTCCCAGCTCTTTTTGATTGCAAAATCTAGAAGGACAGCCTGACACCTACCCGGTGAATGGCCAAGCCCTGAAAAGATACTTTGCTTAATGACAACCCTTGTATATTATGTACATATTTTGCTTTTGTTTTCTTTTTGCTCTTTTGTTTTTGATTTCTCCTTTGAGTTTATTAGTTTGTGTTTTTGGAAATACACATACCTGAATGCCGAACTACTTGGACAAATAAAACAGAAAAATCCTTCAGTGAAATGACTGCTAAGAAAATTATATAAACATCAATTGTATACTTTTGAAATTTACATCTGTGATTGGCAAAAGTTTGTTGTTTGAAAGAAGTTAACTGATTTCGATCTCTGAGTAAAGTCTGTCATGATCATATATTATCTTTTTACGTTGTCCCTATTCCTTAAGGGAATGACTAGAAGATGTCTCCCTGCCTTAGAAACTTGGTTCTGTAAATGAAACATCTCTGGATCTTAATAAAGGACAGTTCTAAAAAATTCTGATGAGGTCTTTAAAAAAATATGTTAAAATATCATAATTTTCAGTGTCACCCCGCTCGACTATATCTTTGAAAAACAAAAATAAATCATTAATAGAGTTGTGGGAAGTGTTTGTAAACCCGCCGGGATGTTGAACAGGTCTGCTGGCAGTGGGTAAATGCATGCATGGCGCCAAGACAACTTCGTCGGGGTACTAAACAGGCCCGCTGGCAGCGAAGCAATGTTGGGTATACGAAAATTGGCAAAAATAAGAAACCTCTTAACCTTAAAATGTCCTTTATTTTGATCCAGAACTTCTTGGCAGGATATGGATATCAGAGTGGGTTAAATGGAAACCCTGTCGAGGCTATGGACGCCTGCTGGCAGCAGTGGCTCTATCAACAATATTGGGGATTTTATCTTTAATATCGTGACTCACTTGTCTCGAGACTGTTATCAGTTTTCATCCTTTAAACGCTGCAGGAATATTTGGTTAATGATGATGTTTACAGGATTTTCTGGTTGTTATTTTTGAGTTAGAATTTTTCTCGTTATCCTAATCTGAGTTTGTTCTTTCTGGCAGAGATAACTGCTTCTACCAGTGTGTCACCATTGTTGGCAGCCAATTCACATTTTTCTACTTTCCTTATAAGATGCCTACACCAGTGTTTTGCAAACCTTGATTTTCGTCGAATTTCTCAAATAAAACGACACTTTTATTTTTGCGCTATTTGCACACTTACCTTTCCTCATGTTTTCACGACTGCAAGTGTGAAAACTTGGTTTTCAAAGTCACATTAAAATCGTCACTGAATTGTTGTAATCATTCTTGTCGATATGCCCATTGTGTTTCCAATTTACTTATCACTATGCATTTGACAAGACTCCAAGGTCCTTATTCATTTGGCATTTTTATTTGTTAAATATGACTTCGTTTTACAAGATTGGGGTGATATTCTTTTAATCGAGTGGTTTGATTTGTATGTTCTTTGATCGATTCACTTGGCACATTGGCTTCTTAAAAACACATTTGTGTTGTGGTCAAACCCATGGTATGATTTCATTTATTGCTTTGGTTTTGAAACTAAAACTATGGTTTGCGCAAATTTTTAATCCACTTACCATATATCCATTGGTTGATTGAAATGGCATAGTTTTTAACACATATGCATTTTGATATGCATAGCTAAAAGCATCGACGGTTGTACTGTGGGTAATCATTGTTCTGCATGGGACGAAATAGCTCCACCACCTTCGCACGTTCTGTCATAAATGATTTCCCCCTATCCCGGGTCACTCCTGGTGTTTTCGGGTAAGCCTGTGAGCATTCTACCCCTGTGTTTACTATGTTCAAACCCTGACCCCTGCACCCTTCTCATCGTGTGCTCCTCTCAATGGCATCGGTGGTGAAAATAGAGCCAAACAGTAGTCAAGCTCTGTTACTGTTCAATAACGCCCGTAAGGATTTAGAAGACAGTGGTTGGCTCACGTTTATACAAAGGTTTGAGGGATTTAACCTCACAGTTGCACAACAATTCTCCCTTACCTTTGATGGGTGTAGGGCTAAAGTATGTGACATTCAGCTTGAACTCAATGAAGAATTCATAAGCTCTGCCACAGGACTAGCAGCCACAGGCCAACGATGGTTTAAAAACTCCAAAGTTGATGAGGTGTCATGGCCTTTGCTATTCGTATCATGAAAGGTTACATCCTGTGACAAAGGTATGCCTATTTTCACCCTTAAACCCAGGTGGCATGATATTTTAGTGATTATGAAACAATTTGTGACCTGTGAAGGTCGGTATTGATTGGTTTTTCTTTATCACCTTCGACTGTTAATGAATTTCATGGGCTATCCATTAAACATGCCATTTTACTTCTTGCATAGTCTTTACAAAATGGCTAAGAGGTTCAAACACGAGAAGGCTGATAGCAGCTTGTTTCACCATGGCTTGATTAGACTCATCGTCGTTCACCATTTAAACCTTCACGATGATAATTGGCAAGCCTTTCTCTCTTGAAATGGCTTTGTTGATTCAGAGTCTGTCCAAATCGACATGTCTGTGGTCAGTGAGACTAAGGTATGTACCCATGCGATTTCATTCCTTTCTACCCTCTCCCAAACCCTCGGTCTTCCCTGATATCAACCTACCTGACATCCTAACAGACAAGAATCAGGTTGTTAAGAAGCCTGTGAGTAAGAAGGTCAAGGGTAATCCTACTGTCAACAACAAGGGTAAAAAGAATGCTCGATTAATATAAAGATTGGCCCGGAATAAACCTAAGCCAAACGCTGATCAAAAGCCCATAGTTCTGAGCGAAGACTCAGACTCTGATATCGAGTGCTTCCTAGCTAGTGAGTACCCTTATTCCCATGGTATGTGCTCCGAGCAACCCTATGACTATGTTTCTAATTTGCCCCCGTGCCTAAAAACAAATCCTAGCTACCCAGGAATCAAGTTACATAATGAAACCCTCGGTGATTTAAACAAACCCTCGCCTGCAATTTCGAAGCCCGAGAAAACATCATGCATCCAATGCAATGTATGGCTGGAGTGTTATTACACTGACGTCCCATTATTACAATCGAAGATTAAATCTTTAGAGAACCAAGTTACAGTGCTGTCGAGAGAAAGAGACAAACTTCAAGATGTTGACAAGAAACAGAAAACCACTGGTTCGATCGTCTTTAGGAATGTTGAATCAGCAACAACCTTCGTCAATTCCAAACTATCATGACCGAGCTATTTTCTGATTATCTAGGTATGAATTTCGATATCATTTTCATTTTATGAATTGCTTGGATTAATATAATGAATTGGGTTTTGGTTTTCTATTAGTTATGTTCATTATTTGACATGATTTTGTCATAGTTTGATTATAAAAAATGGTTATGTTGTGGATCCTATACAGTAGATTCATTTTACTAAAGTTGAATATGGTTATGATTTGGGTATGCGATTTTGTCACGCCCAACCCAGCTTAGTAGAAGCGATGGATTGGTTTTGACTTGGTGTGGTTCGCTTTAGAAAAATTCTGTTAGTTTGAATTAATGTGATTAATGAGGTTTTTTTTCATTTAGATTTTGATTGCATATGACCTATATAAGAGATTTTTGTGCTAAAATCAGAGCACAACTATGTTTTGATTTGGTATGATTTCGTTGTGGTTGGATTCTATCGGCTCTGTTTTAGTTCTTATGGTTTGATTTTGGAACGATTTTGTGGACTTGAATTGGTATGATCCTCTATATGTGTTATATGTCATTATTAGTGACTGGGATGATAAATACGATGTAATCTAATAAACTCAAAATAACACTGTTGATTTTAGCCAAGAACGACTCTGTTTTGTATTAAATCGATATTTTTGTTTGGCTTCTGGTTACATTCGACCGTGTTGAATATCTATTTGCTAAAATCATGGAAACAATGTTAATTCATAATGATTCCATTGCCCCAAACCGTTTCAATTCGTTCCTTTTTTATTGGATCTACAAGTGGTTATTGTGTGCCACGATTAGCATGATCATTTGTATATATTTAATACAGTTATATCAATTTGAAAAACGATCCTGTTGATTTCGTTTGGATACGACAGTGATCTTGTTGATGACTGAAGCAACTATTTGTGTTGATTTCAATTGGTTATGAAAACGATTTCATTGTTGTCGAGTTATCCAATACGATTATGTTTACCCGAATTTGTGATAACAAATGGAACATAGTACATGCATCTCTGTAATCATTCGATTGATCATAATCTTGTTTGCTCTCAAATTAGCATAACAATTTTGATTTAAATGATTCGTTTGGCTTTCAAATAGAAATTAGATATTTGTTTAGTAGTTTGAATTTAATTCTTTGAGTTTTGAATTGATTTTCAAACGATTCTGTGTTTGATTTAGACCAGCTACAGAATCGTAAGATTCTGTAGCTAGTCTTTAAAATTAGATTTTTATCAATTTTATCTAAAAAATATCCTTTTAACTTGTCTATTTTTGTCCTCTCTCAGGTACATATGAATTGCAGTAATCAAATGGGCATATTGTGACAGTTTAGGAGATATTTTAGATTTGGTGTTGTCTTAGGTGGTTAGCTTAAGTCAGAAACTTGGGATATTTTCCCAGATTTGTGTAAACTGCTTTGATAATTCCCACAGGGATGTTTTACCCTGTGGGAGGTCTTTAAAAACTTGTCATTTTTTGTAATAAACTCATCATCCTTACTGTGGGAGAACCAGACTATGGATTTATGATACAGACTGAGATGAAAGTTGATGTCTTGTAACAACTTTCGCTTTCAATTTATCAAACTTTTGTTTCAAGTTTTATTCATATCATTTTGCAGTCGATTATAGACTACTTTAGTATCGTAATCTATTGCAGGTTGATGTGACTTGATTAATGTGCAATCTATATCTGATCTTTCTCTTATTTAAAAAATACAACAATTAATTTGTTTCAGTTAATGAATTACAGATTTCTCTTCTTCATTGATTGAATCATTTTGTACAAATCCTTACACGCAGATTTATCTAAATGTTATGATTTGTAAATCATAAGATTGTTGTAAATTTTTATGTCTTGTTTGTCCTGTAATTATATTTGAAGAGCACAACAGCTTCCCGTTTACAAAAAGCTCGTGGAAAATTCGGTGCGGTTTTCCTCCCTCCGAACAGCTATAGCAACCACTGCATACAGGACAAACCTGAAGCGCTACTTCAGGTCAGTTTGTTATTTTGTTTAATAGTTAGTTTGTTAGTTTAATATAAGTAGTTTTGATAGATATATGTATAGTTTAGATTTGTAGTTAGAGTTATTATTTTAGTTGCTTAGTTTAGTTAGTTTTTATTTTATTTCTTTTTCATAAAATTATAAAGTCAAAAAACAAATAGTCTAGCTGTCTTAGGACAGATTACAAATGAGTTTTGCAGGTTTTCAATTAAATCTGTAATTTGTAAATATTGTACATTTGTAATTAAATTTGATTCTGTTAGTAATTGAATATTTGATTTTATAGAATTATAGTTGTGTAGTATTAGATAGTGAATTGTATATATAATAGTTTAGATTTGTTTATTAGTTTGTTTTAATTATTATTTTTCATTTAGATTAGTTAATTTAGAGTAGTTTTCTTTTTGTTTTCTTAGGAGTTAGATCGGCTAACGGAGCCGCTAAACCCGTCAGGGCGGGTTATCCCAAATGGCTTGGGTTATTTAGACAACCCCGGACCGAATCCACTCTTCCAGTTGACGGACGGTCAATTTCGCCCGTCAACACATTGTTATAAATTTTATTTGGTTAATTAGTCTATCAAGGTCTAAGATTACTTCTTCAATTATAAACATATAGTAATTCAAATTGGAAATATATCTAAGATGTTCCAACATGATTGCCAAGTTTATGAAATCAAACAAGACATGACTTTGAACTCAAACCCAACATCCAACTACAAGGTTGAGAGTATCCTTTCCCTTAAAATATTTCCAGTCTAACCCTAGAGCCAGTTGATCATAATCCACCATGATTGTATTATCCTTTGACCATGTAGAGCTAAAGGTTCCTTCTGGTTGATTCCCCTGCTCTCCCTAATATCCCTCGGGATGGAATCTGAACTTGAAACTGAACTTGACCCTAAAATTGACCCAAGGACCCCGCACATCCTCCTACTCTTCCCCTTTCCACCCTTGGCATAGTGCTTGGTCATCATGAAAATGCACTAGAGATCTGCCACCTCACTGTGCATAGTCCCAAAACTACCCACAAACCCAACCACCCACCAATACCTATTGTTAGTGCTAATGCCTATTGTGAAAACTTCTTGACCCCTTGCAAACCTCCTCTACAAAATCCCCTTGCGTCTATGGATGTTGGAACAACTCAAGGTGGCACAACACCCTTGATCCTTTCCTCCCTATCTCCTCCCAACATCCAATGCTTGGAGTTTCTCCACCATTCCTTTGAGTGGAAATTAAACCAAGAAATGCATTTGACAATGCATATCATTTTTAAATTGTCCATACTAGCTCTAGAACTCACCATCACCCCCATACCACTACGACTAGATTTCTTCCTTCAATGAGTTTCAATCTCGATCCTTCTCCCTCACACATTTAACTCCCCACTCATTCTCATCAACTACTCTATCCTTCCCTTGTACCCTTATGGTATCGTCATTTCCCCCTCCCTCATGTTTTTATGTTGTTGCAGGTCGACCTGTACTTCCCATGACTATGACTTACCTCAACGTGCATTAATTGATATCCTTACACGATCCCTTCTCATGATGGATGGTGGAAAGTTGGCACATTGGCAGCTTCAGGCCCCATGTGGGTGTCCCTCACCCCAACTGTCAGCATCCCATTTGGGTATTAAAAAACTAGATGTTATATACTCTATTATAATAATTTTTCAAAATAATAAAATTATTAAAACTATTATTTAGAATAAAATAAATTAATGTTTTTAAAAATATATTATTCATTTTAACAAATTGTTTGATTCTTTAAACTAATTTTTTTAATTATTTTGAAAGTTATTGTTAAAAATATTGGTGATAAATCTTCTTTAAAAGTATTTAATTAATTATTATAATTTAAAATAAAATAAAGTTAGATTAATTAAAATTTAAAATCTTGATTAATATCTTTTAAAAATATTTAATATAAATTATTTGATGTATTGTAAAGTTTGTGAGATAAATAAAATAGAGAATACTTTTTATATTTTAATAAATAAACTATTTAATTATTATATTAATAACTGATGATGATGATGATGATGATGATGATGATGATGATGATGATGATGATGA
>SNQJ01S0014094.1:270335-280513 GCA_010110895.2 Picea sitchensis
TTTTAATTGTTATTTTTCATTTAGATTAGTTAATTTAGAGTAGTTTTCTTTTTTGTTTTCTTAGGACTTAGATCGGCTAATGGAGCTACTAACCCGTTAGGGTGGGTTATCCCAAATGACTTGGGTTATTTAGACAACCTCTGACCGGATCCACTCTTCCAGTTGACGGACGGTCAATTTCGCCCGTCAACAAATGGCGCTAGAAGGAGGGCCTGAAATTAATTAATGGCACAAGGAGGTCATAAGACTCCTCCACCAACTAATCGCTCACCTATAGTGACAAGAAGTCATTCGAACGATAACATCCCCCCTCAAACAACAACCACATCAAATGACGATCCACGGGTCACAGCTGAACCAGTAACCCCAAATCCTACAGGTAGTGACATACAAGAGATTGTCCACCAATCTCTCATAAGAACTCATAGTGCCTTAGCCCGTTTGAGGAAACCAAATCGACCTTTGGACCAACCTTTAGATTTCTCTGATATCAGAGAACAACTCAGAGACACTAACCTCACTGTGAACCCTACAGATCCAAACCTCAATCCTGTTGCAGGAGGATCTGGAGTACCTCCCTCACCACCTCCATCATCCCCTTCTTCTTCTGGAGAAGATTCTTCTCACGAAGGCAGTTCCCCTTCTCAGCCTTCCACACCCACTACACCAATGGCCAACCAGAACAATCCTGTTAGACCTTGGCTTGACCAGGATGTCGTAGTTGTACCTGGAGCTCAGCATCCCTTACCTAAACATCCAGAGAAGTGGCTTCCCAAGTTTGACCCTGACTCAAAACAGATCGCTGAAGATCACATTAAAAAGTTTATGTTAGCCATAAGACTCCGCAATGTCGAGCATGAAGACGTTGTCTGTAGGTTTTTCCCCTATACTTTTGAGGGCAATGCGTCCACATGGTACTTTTCCCAACAACCCCATACCATCGTGTCTTGGAAAAAGTTTGAGTCATGCTTTTTGGAAAAGTTCGGAGACGGTAAGCCTCTGGAAGTCCTAGTCATTGAGATTTCAAACTTAAGAATGAACCCAAAAGAAAAATTCAAAGACTTCAATCAAAGATTCTTAACACTTAAAAACCGAATCCCTGCAGATTCCATCCCTACCGAGAATCTTATAATAGCATAATATACTAAAGCTTTGCATCAAAGTATAGCTATTTGGGTTAAACGATCTAAGAAAGCCACGTTGTTAGAAGCCTTCGAAGAGCCTAGCCAGATTGAAAAATACATACTTAGTCTTAAAGACTCTACTAGCAACGAAACAGAGATTAGTTCTTCTTCCAACAAGAAGATCGAAATCCTCCCTAGACCTACTCAAAGTAAAACACAACCTGAAACCTCTGATTTAGAAAACTTAACTAAAGTTGTTCAAAAACTGTTGAATCAAGTTATAGACTTGAAAAGGACGACCGAAGAAGCTTCCTCGAGGAAAGGGCCTTATAAACCCCCGTTCAGGAAGCCTTTTCCCACCAACCGACCTAATCCGAATACTGAAGGCCTTAATCTAGAAAGTCTGCAATACACCCTTCAAACAATTCTAGAAGCCCAGGATAACTTGATGCCTCCTGAGATTCCTGAGGAGGTTGTTGAACAAGAGACAGTTCAAGAAGAAGAGTCTTCTCCAAAAAAATTTGGACGCTTCTCGGATAGCATCTTTCAAGCTAAATTCGAGACAATTCATCCCTATAATACTAGAAGTAAGACAGCAAACAAACCTTCTTCCGAAAACACTACAACTTCACCTCCAAAGCAATCTAAACCAGCTGAGATTAAACAAAGTCATGTGAACCTTAACTTAGATTATGATGTAGTGGAAGATCTTAAAAAGTTAAGGGATAACATTTTTGTTTATGAGTTACTAAAATTTCCATCTTTGTTACAAAAAATGTTGCGAAACATCGCAGAGAATGGTAAAAATGGTAATTCAAACAAGGTTGTTCAGAACAAAGTTCCTCAGAAGACTTCCACAAAGAATAATCTCGATCCTCAAGACAAAGGAAGCCTTCCTATAAATAATGTAAATAATGTAAATAATGTAGATAAAGTAGCTTTAGAAACTGCAAGTAAAAATCCACAAGCTACCACCCTTAGCACTCGCAGAAATGTACCTCCATTTTTGTTAACTTTTGAAATCTTTAATAGAAACGTGCACAATTGTATGGTAGACTTAGGAGCGTCATCCAATGTGATTCCATGGTCTGTATGCCAGAAGATTAACGCCGAAGTTGAACCATCCACCTTAAAAATCATACAGCTTGATCGAACCAATGTTAAGGTCATAGGCGAATTAAAGAATGTGCTTATAAGATTATCGTCTAACCCCAAGGTTCATCAAGTTATTGATATTATTGTTGTGGATATTCCAGAAGTGTATGGTTTGTTTTTAAGCAGGGACTGGTCGGAGTAGCTGCACGGTTATTTTGCGACAGATTGGTCTCACCTATGGCTTCCAGAGAACGGCAAGCCCAACAAGATAAAGGTAAATTGTGAACGCTACCTTAAGTTCACAGTCACAGATTTGAATGATCCCAACTAACCATTTACACCTTCTGTTGATTCACCCGAAGTATAAGGGATGGATACCTTTTTCAGAAATTTCATGGCCGAGACTTCAGCTATCACCAATCCAGAACAGAAGTCCAAGATTGTAGCATATGCACAGCCAACAGTTTCTACACAACGATCTCATGCACCCGATGAAAATCAAATTTGGTCTCTTTATTTTGATGGGTCAAAGTCCAAAGAAGGAGTTGGTGCAGACTGTGTTATTATCGATCCGGCAGGTAACAAAACATTGACTGCATGCAGGCTAGAATTTGAATGCACTAATAACACTGCATAATATGAGGCTTTACTGCAAGGTCTCAGAAAAGCTTTAGATATGAACATTCAAAACTTGAATGTCTTTGGCGATTCTGAAATCATGGTAAGACAAGTAAGATATTCTATCCACTGTCTTTCTCCGCATCTTAAGAGCTACCAATCCAAGGTATGGAATTTAATGAATAAATTTTCTTCTTTCAATATAAATTCTATTCCTAGATTGAATAATTTTGAAGCAGATCTATTGGCTAACGTAGCTTCTAAACTCTTTCCTGCAGAAGGCTTGTCCACAGATGCATTCTCCGTCGAACTGTTGTCCAGGCCATCCATTCCTGACAACATTACGAACTGGAGAGTCTTTGATGAAGATCAACATATTATTAGCTTTCTGCATATGGAGGAAACTTTTCAAGGTGCGGTGATAGACGAACGCATGCACGATGACAATTTGCGCGATTTCACGGTAATACCAGATCCGAGAACTCCTGAATCTTCATAGGACATGGTAAATTCGATCCCTAAATCTGTAGTTAGATTAGAGAAATTTTACGATCTTCAAGATAAATTTAGAAAGTCGGTCAACTATAAAACCAATAGTTCCTCATTATCATATGAAAAAGTAAACTTAGGGACTAGGGACAATCCGCAATGCATTAATCTAGGGGTAGGATGTTCTCAACAAGAAAAAACTGCATTTATTAAATTGTTTAAAGAATTTAAAGATATCTTTGCATGGACGTATGATGACCTTAAAACTTTCAACCCTAACATCATACAACATGTCATTCCTATGAAACCCCAAACCTTACCCTTTCAACAAAAATTGAGAAAAATGCACCCTAAGCTCAAACCGACCATCAAAAAAGAATTGAATAAACTCCTGAATGCTAAGATTATTTTCCCTGTTAGGCACACTCAATGGGTGTCGAACCTTGTCCCTGTCCGGAAGAAAAGTGGGGAAATCCGACTCTACATCGATTTCTGAAACCTTAATAGAGCGTCTGATAAAGACAACTATCCTGTCCCACCCATGGAACGGATCCTTCAATAGGTATCTGGTTCTGAGAGGCTATCCTTACTGGATGGTTTCTCGGGCTACAACCAAGTCCTAATGTCTCCACCAAACTAACTTAAAACTACCTTCTGCACCCCGTGGGGCACCTACGCTTATCGAAAAATGCCCTTTGGATTGATTAATGCTGGTGCCACTTTCCAGAGAGCGATGGACATCACTTTCCGAGGCTTAATCAATCAATCCATCGTAGTTTACTTAGATGATGTGATTGTATTCTCTAAAAACAAAACCGATCATCTAGCTCACTTACGAGTCGTTCTATAGCGATGTCGTATATACGACATTTCCTTGAATCCTAAAAAATCCATCTTTGCAGTAGAACAGGGTAAACTCTTAGGATTTATTGTGTCAAGCGAAGGAATGATTATTGACCCCGAAAGGACTCAAGTCATCGCGAAACTTCCCCCTCCTACATCCAAAAAATCTATGTAGTCTTTCATAGGCCAGATTAACTTCGTGAGGAGATTCGTCCCCAGTTTCTCCGAAATGGTTAGGCCTTTATAGAATTTAATTAAGAAAGACACCCAATATCACTGGGGACCCCTAGAAAATCAAGCTTTTAATGCAATAAAGAAGGCCATAATAGACTCTCCTTTTCTCATGAGCCCCGACTTTTCTCAAGACTTTACACTCTACACTTTTGCTTCTGACCGTTCCTATGCCGTCGTCCTAACCCAAAAGAACGTCGAGAACAATGAAGTACCCATTGACTTTATGAGCTCTGCTTTCAAAGGCGTTGAAACTTAATTACCTAGCGGTAGATTGGCAAGCCTACGCTGTTTTCAAAGAAGTCAAGCACTTCTTGTCCTATCTTTTGAAGTCAAGAACGAAAGTCATTGTCCCTTACCCAGCCGTCAGGAACTTGTTAGTGCAGAAGGAACTAGGAGAAAAGAGGGCTAACTGGGTTACCTCCTTGCAGGAGTACGTTATAGAAATTACCCCAGCTCAGATAGTGAGAGGCCAAGGGTTATGCAAGTTAGTCATTGATTCAACAATAGGACAACAAGAAGAAAGTGATACGTCAAACTTAGGACAACACGATCAAAATGCAATCTATTGCGCACAAAACTCTGTCAGTCCGTGGTATGACGATATAAAATTCTGTCTTGAACATGGGTCAGCACCCCGTCACCTAGATCCCACTAAAAGAAGAGCGTTGAGATTAAATTATGCCTCCTTTCATTTGGTGAATGGTATCCTGTTTCGTCAAAATTTTGATGGCGTACTGATGCGTTGTCTCGAGAAAGACGAAGCAGAAAAAGTCTTACTAGAGTTGCATGCAGGAGAAGCTGGTGGTCATTTTAGTGGCAACACCACTACCCATAAGGTTTTAAGAGCTGGTTATTATTGGCCCACTCTTTTTAGAGACGCCCATGCCTTGTGTCGTAAGTGTATTATTTGTCTGAAAGCATCAGGGCGGTTACAAAAACCAGCCATTCCTTTGCAGCCCGTTTTAGTAGACTCTCCTTTTCAATAGTGGGGCATTGATATCATAGGTCCAATCAACCCCCCATCCTCACAACAGCACAAGTTTATTGTAACAACCACAGATTACTTTACCCGATGGCCTGAAGCAGCCGCGTTAAGAACTGTCAACACCAGTCAGGTAATTTCCTTTCAAAACTCGAATATTATCACTCGTTTTGGTATTCCTGACTATTTAGTATTCGACAATGCTTCTTACTTTTCCTCTCTTGAGATGAGTGAGTTCGCTTTAGAAAAAGGAATTAAAGTAAAGTATTCTACTAGCTATTACCCCCAGGGCAACGGATTGGCAGAGTCAACAAATAAGAACTTGATTAAAATCATTAAGAGAACGGTGGCTGAAAATCACAAAAATTGGCACAATGCACTGTTAAACTTGCTCTGGGATGATAGGGTAACACCAAAAGATGTTGTAGGTAACTCCCCCTTTTTTCTCATTCATGGCAGGGAAGCAATTCTGCCACCACACATTCTTCTTCCTTCACTACAGTTATCGCACAAAATTCAAGAAGAAGATTGCCCCCCTTTAGAAAACCGAATTAACGCTTTAATGAAGCTAGAAGAGGTAAGAGCCCAAGCTAAACGTAAGTTAGATCAGCATCAACTATTGGTTAAAAGTTGGTTCGATTCTAACCCCACTTCTGATAGGAATTTCGAAGTAGGTGATCTAGTCCTAAAATGGGACAAACCGCATGAGGGAAAGGAAGAACACATGAAATTTCAAAACTTATGGCTTGGACCGTTTTTAATTGCTGAGAAGTTGGGTCCTAGCTCTTTTCGATTGCAAAATCTAGAAGGACAACCTGACACCTACCTGGTGAATGGCCAAGCCCTGAAAATATACTTTTCTTGATGACAACCCTTGTATATTATGTACATATTTTGCTTTGTTTTCTTTTTTCTCTTTTGTTTTTGATTTCTCCTTTGAGTTTATCAGTTTGTGTTTTTGGAAATACACATACCTGAATGCCGAACTACTCGGACAAAGAAAACAGAAAATTCCTTCACTGAAATGACTGCTAAGAAAATTGTATAAACATCAATTGTATACTTTTGAAATTTACATCTGTGATTGGAAAAAGTTTGTTGTTTGAAAGAAGTTAATTGATTTCGATCTCTGAGTAAGGTCTGTCATGATCATCTATTATCTTTTTACGCTGTCACTATTCCTTAAAGGAATGACTCAGAAGATGTCACCCTGCCTTAGAAAGTTGGTTCTGTAAATGAAACATCTCTGGATCTTAATAAAGGACAGTTCTAAAAAATTCTGATGAGCTCTTTAAAAAATATGTGAAAATATCATAATTTTTAGCGTCACCTCGCTCAACTATATCTTTGAAAAATAAAATAAATCATTAATAGAGCTATGGGAAGTTCTTGTAAACCCGTCGGGGTGTTGAACAGGTCTGCTGGCAACGAGTAAATGCATGCATGATGCCAAGATAACTTCGTCGGGGTACTGAACAGGCCTTCTAGCAGTGAAGCAATGTCGGGTATATGAAAATTGGCAAAAATAAGAAACCTCTTGACCTTAAAATGTCCTTTATTCTGATCCAGAACTTCTTGGCAGGTTACAGATATCATAGTGGGTTAAATGGCAACCCTATCGAGGCTATGGACTCCTACTGGAATCAGTGGCTCTGTCAACAGTATTGGGGATTTTATCTTTAATATTGTGACTCACTTGTCTTAAGACTGTTATCACTTTTCATCCTTTAAGCACTGCTGGAATATTTGGTGAATGATGATGTTTACACGATTTTCTGGTTGTTATTTTTGAGTTAGAATTTTTCTCGTTATCCTAATCTGAGTTTGTTCTTTCTGGCATAGATAACTGCTTCTACTAGTGTGTCTCCATTGTTGGCAGCCAATTCACATTTTCTACAGTCCTTATAAGCTGCCTACACTAGTGTTTTGCAAACCTTGATTTTCGTCGCAATTCTCAAATAAAACGACACTTTTATTTTTGCACTATTTGCACACTTACCTTTCTTCTTGTTTTCACGACTGCAAGCGTGAAAACTTGGTTTTCAAAGTCACATTAAAATCGTCACTAAATTGTTGTAATCATTCTTGTCGATATGCCCATTGCGTTTCCAATTTACTTATCATTATGCATTTGACAAGACTCCAAGGTCCTTATTCATTTGGCATTTTTATTTGTTAAATATGACTTCGTTTTACAAGATTGGGGTGATATTCTTTTAATCGAGTGGTTTGATTTGTATGTTCTTTGATCGATTCACTTGGCACATTGGCTTGTTGAAAACACATTTGTGTTGTGGTAAAACCCTTGGTATAAATCATTTTATACAACACATAGTTCATATCGTCGAACCCATGGTATGATTTCACTTATTGCTTTGGTTTTGAAACTAAAACTATGGTTCGCGCAAATTTTTAATACACTTACTATATATCCATTGGTTGATTGAAATGGAATAGTTTTTAACACATATGCATTATGCATAGCTAAAAGGGTCAGCGGTTGTACTATGGGTAATCACTGTTCTGCATGGGCCGAAATAGCTCCACCACCTTCGCACGTTCTGTCATAAATGATTTCCCCCTATCCCGGGTCACTCCTGGTGTTTTCGGGTAAGCCTGTGAGCATTCTAACCCTACGTTTACTATGTTCAAACCCTAACCCCTGCACCCTGCTCACCGTGTGATCCTCTCAATGGCACCAGTGGTGCAAATAGAGTCGAACGGTAGTCAAGCTCTGTTACTGTTCGATGATGCCCGCAAAGATTTAGAAGACAGTGGTTGGCTCGTGTTTATACAGAGGTTCGAGGGCTTCAACCTCACGGTTGCACAACAATTCGCCCTTACCTTTGATGGGTGTAGGGCTAAAGTAGGTGACATTCAGCTTGAACTCAATAAAGAATTCATAAGCTCTGCCACAGGATTAGCAGCCACAGGCCAGCGATGGTTTAAGAACTCAAAATTTGATGAAGTACCATGGCCTTTGTTATTCGTATCACGAAAGGTTACATCCTGTGAAAAAGGTATGCCTATTTCCACACTTAAACCTAGGTGGCATGATCTTTTGATAATGGTTAAACAATTTGTGACCTGTGAAGGTCGGTATGGATTGGTTTTTCTTTATCACCTTCGACTGTTAATGAATTTCATGGGCTATCCATTGAACATGCCATTTTACTTCCTGCGTAGTATTTACAAAATGGCTAAGAGGTTCAAACGCAAGAAAGATGATAGCAGCTTGTTTCACCATGGCTTGATTAGACTCATCGTCGTCCACCATTTAAACCTTCACGACGATAATTGGCAAGCCTTTCTTTCTCAAAATGGCTTTGTTGATTCAGAGTCTGTCCAAATCGACAAGTTTGTGGTCAGCGAGACTAAGGTCGGGCCACCCGTGCCATTTCATGCCCTTCTACCCTCTCCCAAACCCTCGGTCTGCCCTGACATTGACCTACCTGACATCATAACAGACAAGGCTGAGGCTGTCAAGAATCCTGTGAGTAAGAAGGTCAAGGGTAATCCTACTGTTTACAGCAAGGGTAAAAAGAATGCTCGATTAATACCGAGACTGGCCCGGAATAAACCTAAGCCAAATGATGATCAAAAGCCCATAGTTCTAAGTGAAGACTCAGACTCTTATATCGAGCGCTTCCTAGCTAGTGAGTACCCTTATTCCCATGGTTTGTGCTCCGAGCAACCCTATGACTATGTTTCTAATTAACCCCCATGCCTAAAAAACAATCCTCTCTACCCAGGAATCAAACTACATAATGAAACCCTCGGTGATTTAAACAAACCCTCGCCTGCAATTTTGAAGCCCAAGCCAACATCATGCATCCAATGCAATGTGTGGCTGGAGCGTTATTACACTGACGTCTGATATTACAATCGAAGATTAAATCTTTAGAGAACCAAGTTACAGTGCTGTCGAGAGAAAGAGACAAACTTCAAGCTGTTGACAAGAAACAGAAAACCATTGGTTCGATCATCTTTAGGAATGTCGAATCGGTGACAGCCTTTGTCAACTCCAAACTATCATGACCGAGCTGTTTTCTGATTATCCAGGTATGAATTCCAATATCATTTTCGTTTTATGAATTGCTTGAATTAATATAATGAATTGGGTTTTGGTTTTCGATTAGTTATGTTCATTATTCGAAATGATTTTGTCATAGTTTGATTATCAAAAATGGTTATGTTGTGGATCCTGTACAGTAGATTCATTTTATTAAAGTTGAATATGGTTATGATTTGGGTATGCGATTTTGTCGCGCCCAACTTAGTAGAAGCGATGGATTGGTTTTGACTTGGTGTGGTTTGCTTTAGAAAAATTCTGTTAGTTTGAATTAATGTGATCAATGAGGTTTATTTTCGTTTAGATTTTGATTGCATATGACATGTATAAGAGATTTTTGTGCTAAAATCAGAGCACGGCTATGTTTTGATTTGGAATGATTTCGTTGTAGTTGGATTCTATCGGCTCTGTTTTAGTTCTTATGGTTTGATTTTGGAACGATTTCGTAGAATTGAATTAGTATGATCCTCTATATGTGTTATGCGTCATTATTAGTGATTGGGATGATAAATACGATGTAATCTAATAAACTCAAAATAACAATGTTGACGTCCCCGAGGTGTAGGATAGTCGGTGATGGAGTGTGTTGTTAAGCTACTCCGTGATGTTAAAGTCACCGGTTCGAAACCTGCGGGGACAAAAAATCCAACCATGTTAAGGGTTGGTGTGGCTCAGGCCGGGTGCGATCCCCGGGTGATTTTGACGGCTTAGATGCCCCTGA
>SNQJ01S0014094.1:280523-313093 GCA_010110895.2 Picea sitchensis
GTCTATCATACCTTAAGAATGTAAGGGATTACTTGAAATTCTTTATAATTTTGTTTCTATGATCGAAAAGCATTAAGAGAAGATTTCCAAGGTCACCGTAGTTTTGTTGTGTTAAAACATTAGGAAGGTTGGTAGTGTTCAAATATTTTGAAATTGAGTTCTAATTTGGGTATAGGCTGGACAATCTAAGAGAAAGTTATTTTCATCTTCAACCCTCTTAGTGTCACAAAGGTGAAACACTTTTTCATCCCATTGTGTTTTAGGAATTGACCAATTCCCAATTTCACTATGGAGCTCATGAGAACTTGTTCTTATTTTAGCAATGCTTATTTTTTTCTTTACACTTGTCAAAACAGAGAGATAATTTTGATCTTCTAGATTAGGGTTGATTACCTCTTTATAATAACTTAATTTTATTGTTTCCTTTAACTTTTCATCACACCACATTTTCTCTTTAAATTTTGATTCAATAATATTTTTAATAGTATCCTTACTCTACAAAATGGTCTCTTCCATGATTCCCTGATGGATGGAGTTAACTTGTTTTTTATTTTTTATTTAAATTTATTTGAAAGGATCTTTTTAATTTAATTATATTCATTATATTTAACTTACTTGAAATATATAAAATACAGAAAATGATTTAAAATATATAAAATTATGTTAAAAAAGATTATGGAAGCCCCAGGGGGTGTAGATTAGTCAGTGATGGAGTGCACTCTCAAGGCACTCTATTATATGAGGTCACTAAATTGAAACCTTGTGTGGTGTGTAATGGGTAGTGTGGACACACCTGGAAGTTTTGGTGGTATTTGTGATCTCGTGTCAAGTGAGTACGATCCCAACCTAGTGAGTATGATCTTAGCCTGGCCTATTGAGTACGATCCTGGCCTCGTTTCTAGTTCCACGAGAAAAAAAGATTATGAAAATTAAAAAAAAAATATTATAATAACCTAAAATATATAAAATACAGAAATTGTTTTAAAATATATAAACTATGTTAAAAAGGATTATAATATTTTTATAAAAATTATTATATAAAAAAAATAAATAATAATTTGACTTCTCTTTTAGCTCTATTCTCGGCCTTTGTTTTGTTGGTATTTAGCTCTGCATAGGCCCTTAACGTTTTTTGCAGTCTTTCCCTTTGCATCATGCTTCGAGAACGAGGACAGTCTAGGAGAGGCCCTTCCTACTATAGTTTTTTAGCCACTCATGGGCGTCCCCCCCACCCTCATTCTCACACACGATCTTCCTTTGGCTCTTCGTGCCCTCCTCCTAATGATGATCCCACCACCGAATCTCTTGCCTCATTAGAATATTGGGGGATTGTCATTGTAGAGGAAGAACCCTGCACGACATCACCTAATGACCCATACCTCTTGGTTTCCTTTCTTCCTTCCCACAACCCTTTGTCTCCACCCCACAGAGTCAAGGATGTTGATATTCGTAGGGACTTGCCCAGTGAGCAATATGACCCAATGGATAATGATGTAGAACCAACACATTATTCCTTTCAAGCTATGGAGGATATTTTGATTTCACATCATCTAGATGAGGCCCCTCCTCTTCTTGGTCTCCTTGATGAACAAATCCAGTTGGTGTTCGAACTTAGATGAGATGTGGCTAAATTACTCTTTGGCATGGAACTTCCCAATCGACGCTTAGACACTTTCATGGACACTCTCTTTTGTTCTTCCAACAATCGATGTTTCCCAGCTTGTCGTCAACCTAATCCTTTCATTGTGCCCTGACGCACTCACCCCGACAATGGAGGCAACCATCATAATCTAGGAATGTGATTTTGTTTGATGTACTTTTTTAGTTTCAAGATTTTTTTAGACAGGATAGGTAGCAAACATTTTGGATGGCAGGTCCTAGTTTTGATAATAAGCGCTATCAATTATGTATTTTTGGCTTCTGTTAGACGATGGCATGTGGACCTAATACTAGCCTGGTTTCCACATTTGGCAGGGTACATGTCAGGGACTAGATATATGTATGATTTTGATATCATAAGGTAATACAAATATTTTATTTTTAAAAAAAATGTTTTTTAATTTATTTGAAAGGATAATAAAAATGTGTTTTAATTTATTTATTTATTTTTTGTTTGTTTTTATAATTTTATTAAAAAATATTAAAATATGTAAAATTGGACTTTTGGAAAAAAATTTAAATAATTTATAGTTAAATTAATAAAATAACAAAAAAAAAATTTAAATAATTTATAATATAAAATTAAAATTAAAATTTTTAAAGATTTGAAAAATTAAAAAATTCAAAGTTTCGAATAATATATATAGATTTTATTAACTTAATAATTAAAATAAGAATTAGTAATAAATAGAATTTTGGAAGAGAAAAAAATAATAATTTATAATATAAATTTTGAAATTTAAAAAATTGAAAATCAAAAAATTTAAAGTTTTAAAAGTACATATAATTTCATTTATTTAATGATTAAAAGAAGAGTTAAAGAAAAATACTAAAATAAAAAATAATAATTTATAATATAAATTTTAAAATTTAAAAAAAATTGAAAATCAAAAAATTTAAAGTTTTAAAAAATACATATAATTTCATTTATTTAATGATTAAAAGAAGAGTTAAAGAAAAAATACTAAAAAATATCAATTTAAAAAACATGATGCTTTAAAAAAAAAAATCATTAATTTTATCCAATTTGTTAAGGGAATATGTAAGAAACTTAATTAATTTACTTACTAAAAGAAAATTTAATAAAAAAAATACTAAAAATATATCAATTTAAAAGACAAAGATGTTTTAAAATAATTCATCACAAAAAAAAATCATTAATTTTTTCCAATTTATTAAAGAAATATATAAAAAATCTTAATGAAAAACTCACAAATTTATGACTAGTTACATATTCCTCAATGAATTGAAATTAGTTGAATTACAAAACCACAAAGAAACACTCAAAACATTTTCAATAGAATCAAGTTCCACTAATATGTAAAACACTTCTAAAGTTTTGAAAATAATAAAGCCAAACACATAACATAAAATGTAATTTAAAACTTTTGGAGTTAAGATATTTGAACTTGGACAAAATTTATGTTTGCAAAAAAAATTGACCTTAATTCTTAACAATGATAATGAAAAAACATAAAAATGAAAAATGTATATTTCATTCATCTAATGGAAAATTATATTCCATTCATCTAATTTTGTATTGAAAATAATAAATATTCTCATCCTTTTAAGTAGGCTTTCATTTTTATTAGAAAAAAATATTATTTTTTTTTATAAAAACTTGTAATAATAAAAAAAAAATTATAATAATATAATATTTTTTTTATGACATTAATTCTATGAATAAATGAAAAATTCAAAAACATCACATGTAATCATAGATAGAGGAATAAAGCACCGTCACCTTATCCAACTTATCATGTGGCATGTTCAGCTTTCTATAATTCCTATTAGTCCCTATCAAAACATCATGAACATTGGCTTTTGTGGACAATAAGTGCAAAGTGAAAATATCCACAATATCTTCACTAACATTTCCATTTGTATTTTTCAATATCGTCACCAACATGTTCATTTGTATTTTTCAATATATGTTCAAGATCAACCTACAACATTAAAACATATAAACAAGAATCAGATTATGTAGAAAATGAGAGATATCTTTACCAACATGTCCATTTGTATTTTTCAATATATGTTCAAGATCAACCTACAACATGTCCATTTGTATTTTTCAATATCTTCACCAACATGTCCATTTGTATTTTTCAATATATGTTCAAGATCAACCTACAACATATAAATAAGAATCACATTATGTAGAAAATGAGAGAATAATAGTATAAGTAAAAAATTGATATTTCATAATAATAATAATATAATTTTGCATTAACATGTGTTTTTAAAAACTCTAATGTGGATGTAAAGAATCTCAATTAGACCATTTCATTTATAATAGTAATCTTATTTTTATGATAAAAAATAATAACGAATATAAGAAACCAATTAATGGTTTTAGACTTATTTATTATTTCCATCATAATCACATGAGATTAAGATTTTAAACCATCCATCAATGTCAAATATTTGGATAAAATTTACCTTTTTAATTATTTATTCTTCTCTCTCTTCAAATCTATAGACTCAATTTGATTGACTCAAATGTAAAAGGGAGAATCCTTCTCTTATTACCTATATGCGTAAATATTTCTTTAATGGAAAAAATATTGCAAAGAAAGTTCTTCAAACACCTAAGTACTTGCATGGAAAACAAATTCAAGGTAAAAAACATGTGCTCTAACTAATGGCACATGATTATGTTACATCATTTACATTTTTTACCCTCGTGCATTCAATATGCTTGTTCCATATTTGGTTAGGCAAGTATCTTGCAATTCAATTAAAATAAAATACATTCCTTTTGTTGGTGAGTTGTTTACTTTGTTGGACTCATATGAAACAAATAATACTATGGAGAGGTTTCTTCCCCATGTCCAATTATCATAAATGGGTGTTAGTTTCTGATTTTAGAAGAGGCATCTTTCTTATTGAGGCATTGCTCATTGTTTCTATGGATATAATTTTTCGAAAAGCATGATGAAGCACCTTGATACATGCATGGGAAAACTTGATAGGGAAAAATGCACGCTTTAAGTGATGACATGTGATTCTTCCACATTCTTTGTGTTTTATAACTCTAAATAAATTCAAGACCCCTTTCCTTTAATTGATTATGCATGTAACTTGTAAATTGAAGAGCAATATATGACTCCAAGTAAAAATCCATCTTCTACATAATAATGTTTCATCAAGGTTCTCCTCTTCTATTTCCATGGCCATATAAGGGTGCCATTTGTTTTTAGAGTAGGCCTTTTGATCATTGAAGCATTGATCAAGTTGTTCCTATGGAAGGGAATGTTTTTTTAAAGTAGCATCAAGAACCTAGCTACTATTGTGCACAATTGTTTTTATTGCATGTTATCTAACTAATGTTTCATTAATCTAACAATAGATTTTCCTTTTTATCATGGTTTCTAACTTGTGGTCGAAAACCATTCAAGGACATAGGCCATGCTATCATGGAGGGAAAAATCAAATGGAGTAGTAATATTGCATGTTTCCATCTTAGGTACATGTATTTTGGTAAGACTAATATTACAATACTATCTACCATCTTACAAGAAAATGATTTTAAAAGTTCACCCCCATATGAAATTTTTTAAAAATATTTTATTGGAAAAAACTATATCTTTCAAAAGAGTAAAAAAACAATTATGTTGTAGTGAAACTCATGGGAGAAGGGAACAATTCCATTGTGATGAATAAAATGGAGTTAATGAATCTATATAGTGAAATGCATCAAATGGTTCACATGTGCAAAAATATCAAATGGAGAATAATAAATTATTATTAGATCCAAATATGTAGCTTTGCAAGCTTGAGGCGAGCATGGTTTCCAATATATTTTAGGGAAACAATCTGCAATTTTTACCTCCAAATGAAATTTTTTACAAGATGTCTTACTAGAAAAAACCCTAGTTATAAATATGGTCTGAAAAATTATGTGTGGTATGGAAATACATAGCATAAAGGTTCCCCTAGTTCTAATTCATTGTGAAGAATCAAACAAAATTATCATCCCATCGATCCAATGCATTTGTCTCTGATCATGAGCTACAACTTACAATCCAAATTCATTCAAGGACAAACGCCAAAGTCCTCCCAGGGGAAAAATATTGAACAAAGAAACCAATGTGTGTATCGTCAACTCTGGAGTGTGTAGTTTTAAATATTAAGGCCAACATGGTGTCAAATGGCTTGTGGGATAGTAATACATGAAACTGACTCTAAAATTAGACCAAGAAGTTGCAACTAGTATGCATCAATACATTTTCCAATCTTTTCTTCATATTACAAGGGGATAATATTCACTTTATACAATAATAAATAATATTGAAATTAGTGAAATAAAAAATGCTTAGATAAATATAATATGATGCAAATTTCCAATCATTATTTGGTGTTGTCTATATAAACGAAGAGTCGTATTGACAAATTCATGTATTATGAGAGTGGCTTTGTAACATGAGCACAAAATGGATAATTTTAGAATTATTATTTTAAATTTCTATGAAAAGTATAGCATGCACATGCCAATAATAATTATAAAACTATCAATTCTAATTTCTTTGAAAAAACCATGTATCTATTGTTGATCTATTTCCTTGTTAAGGATAAGATTCAACCTCATAAAGTTTTTTAATATTTTTAAGATACCTTTTTTCGTTTTTATATAGGTGGCATTCATCTTTCTCACTCACATTTTAAACTTAAGTATTCAAAACAATATATTTGTGCATTCATAACATCAACACATGAGAGTGGACCAGGAAATAAAATAAACAACAGAATCAATCATAGGAGAATAATGACTCAAATTGAAACATCAAGAATAAATACATTCATTCCATCAAATCCATTCATAGAGTAAGGATAAATTAATTCTAAGAAAGTCATGAAAGACATAAAGTAAAATTAAGGTCCCAAAATCAGACATTTAAACTCATAAAGATTTAATGGAAGCACATACTCGAGATCTCATGTTTTAAAAAAAAAAAAAAATCACAAAAATTATGAGCTTCACAAATAGCTCTATGCAACAATATTTATTTAAGAATATTACAAATTGATTGTTCAAGTTCAAATAAAATGTGTGCAAATAGCACAACTTAATATCCATGATACTTAAATGATAAAATGAAATGCATTTTTCCTAGTGGATTTGGATGGGACTCATGTGGACCATATATAGTAGCATAGGTAACCAAGAAGAAGAGAGAAAAACATTCATGTGTTACATTTACAGTTAAACAATACACACATAAAGATGGATGATCACAGATTGATATGAAAAAGTGAAAATATTCAAAAACGTGTACTTGCAAAAATGAAAATAGATTTTGATGGATGGACTCCTCTCTATTTCTCCTTTGAAATGCCTTCATAATATAGTTGGAATTTTACCCTTTCCGGTGAAACTACTTCTTAGTAGTTATGGAGGAAGAGTTATTTCGTTCAGTGAATTCTTGAGCCAATTTTCAATAAATTATTTTAACAATGGGAATATTATATCTTTCTTTACATGAAGGGAAAATATATCAATCTCTATTTCCTTGTACTCGGAGCATAAGTCTTGTATTGATGACAAATGATATTCATTATCATTAACAATGTTAACCAACCATCATTTAATTTTTTCTTTTAGGAAGTTAGTGAGGTTTTCAAACTCAATACCCCATGAAATATTGAGTATGTTTAACTGAGACTCCACTTGCTCCCTTTTCAACAATCTAGATTCTCTAATCAATGGTGGGCCCTCAAGTTCTTTAACTCTATCAAGTGACTTTAGGAATGGGTCACTTATTTTTCCTTCTATATTTTTATAACTTGCAATTAGTTCTTAGAGAAAAGTGTGAGATTTCTCTATATTGAAATAAATGGGGTCATCTCCATTTCCTCAAAATGAATCTGGAAGGTTTCAAACCACAATTTTCCAAATTAGGACCATCCATTAAAATGGCCATGCAAGTTCATTCCTCCAATTTTTTCCACTCTAAAAGAATCAAGATAGATGAGAAATAATATAATGATCCAATATGGTTCATAACTCTCCATTCAGGGGAGACTGTATTCCATAAAATATTTAACGAATGATGTGAGGAAATTTATCCTCTACCTTCTCCCTAGGGTACCACTTTACTTTTCTTGGAAGTTTTCCTTTCAACCCAATCTGCCAAAGGTCGTGTTTCCCTTGTCTTGTAGTATTGGACCTCTTCTACAAAATAGTGTCCTATAACAACTATGCCTAAGCATCTGGTGTTAATTCCCGTATGGAATATAAGACCTTATCCTCCTCCTAATCCAACATGGAAGGATCGTAGAGTTTGAGATTATCCACATTCACTACTAAGTAAACGCACATGTATGGGGGTAGACTGAGTCTGTAGGTGTTACCTCCCACCTTCTCCAATATCTCAAAAGGTCCATACCATATATCCTTGATATTATTACTATGACCCTATAGTATTTCTTTATTCATTTGTAACCAAAATATATTTCCCACTTTGAATGACTTCTTAATTCTATGTTGATCATATTTGGCCTTGTATTTTTCCCATGAATTCTTCAAAATATCCTATACTTTCAAATGGATTTCCCTAACATTATCAACATTTTTTTCTTCTCTCAATGCATCTCCTATTAGGTCCTCTCTCACTCCTCCTTTCTCTCCATATACAACATCCAAGAGTGAAGGTGGAAAATATCCGAATCAAGTTTCAAAAGGTGACTTACTGGTAGAAGTGTGAATTGCTTTATTATAAGACTGTTGTATGTAGATATTATTTTCGTCCTAGGTCTTCATATGCTTTTGATTGTAACAACTCAAAATTTGCACCAAATTCCTATTGACTACTTATGTTTTCCCATTTGTTTGTGGATGGAATTTTGTATATATCTTCAACTTAGTGTCCATCTTCTCCCACAGTGTAGTCCAAAATGTACTAATAAATCTCGTATGCTTTTCTGAGATTATTCTCCTTGTTATCCCAAATCTCACCCAAACCTATTCAAAGAACACGTTTGTTGATTCTTGTCCTTTGATGGTATTTTTACAAGGAATGAGAATGAACATCTTGTTAAACCTATCAACTACTACAAATAGATAGTCATGTCCCTTCCTGGTTATTGGAAAACCTCTCTATGGAAATTATTTGATCCAGATTGGATCATTATATTATTTTTCATATATCTATATGCTTTTAGAATGGAAAAAGGGGAGGAATCAACTTGTAGGGTCATTTTAATGGTAGGTCCCATTTTGGAAAATTGGGGTTTGAAACCTTACAGATCCATTTTGAGGCATAAAACAACATATTTTTGGGTCAAAACTTTCTTAGATTTAACTTAGACTCAATGCTATTATACACATCAATACCTTTCCAATGGTGCAATAATCACGCCAATTGGAGCTTCTATGCAAAATTTATGTCTCCCATAAGTTGACCTACCATGTTGACCACCATGGCACGAGTGGATGCCACATCAGCCCCCATTACTCACACATATGTGGATACCCACATTTGGAATTTCATGAAGATTATAGAAGGTTCAAAACCTTATCACAATTCAAGGTTCAGTAATTCAAAACCATACCCCTAGATGGCTATCGGGTAATGTTAAATATTGGGCCACTAGGAGGAGAAGTGGTTCCATTATTTAGCATTGTATTTGTTCCATAATTGAAAAAACCACCTAGGAGTGGTATTTTAAGAGAATAATAGAGGAGGAGATTTTTTTAGTATCCATTTAGGCCACAGTTTCAAATTAAACTCGACAGAGAGTGGCTCTTTCTTTGTACTTGCATTTGAAGAAAAGAGAGTAGAGTGGCCTCACCTTCTATCTAGGTTTTCTCTTATATTGGGTTTCCCAGGTTATATCTTTTGTTTATTTGCTGGTGGTGTGTGAGTGTTTGTTTATGTTCTCTATTTTTCACATTTCATCTATTTCATACATTTTAATAAGAAAATCAATAATTAAAGAATCTGAGATCTAAAGGAAATCAACCTTCATAGTAAATATTTCAGTATTTTATTAGATATGTTGTGAACAAACTATCCAATGGAATATCCATGGAATTTTACAGATCATGTTTTCCCAAGGTCAAGTGGGTACAAGTAAGGTATGGTATGGACATTTATTCCCGATACTTAGGCTTGTTGGTACAACAAAATATACATCCTCTATTACATTGTGCTACATCTTCTAACATTTTGAGCTAGTACACAAACCTTTGTAATTTGGAAATCGTCTTCCCAATTGATCCATATTTATGAGGAATGAAATGAATAACAGATTGAATGCAATAAAAAATAGATATGGCGAAAAACAATAGATATCCAGTAAAAAACAACTTCTATTAAATAAAGGAAATAGGTTGAAACTGTAAAACTGCAGAACTGAAACAACTTGCTCAAATGGTGGTAGCTATCTCTAAGAAGATATGTGGCTGCTACGTGCATTCGTCTGAGAAGAATGATCACAATGAGGCTCCAGATTCCTTTTTAACATTATTCATGAATTTTAAAACCCTATAAATCCAAAAACCTAACCCTAATAGATGAAACGACAAAAGTTATGTGGGCCCCGATGGGTGAGTTGGTACCTCAACTTCCTAGGGTCATAAATTTTTCATACAACCTTCATTTTAGGCATGTGATAGCCCGTTGGAAAGGTATTTTCGAGAACTACACATTATTCCACAAAAAATTGACTTTGTCTAGAGTTTGATTGTGGAGATCCAAAAAAAACACTATTTAGGGCACCAAAATAGCCTAGGAAGTACAGAAAGATGTACTGACATAAAAAAATTCCAAAAAAATCCATTTGGAATAGGTGGGAGGCCAAAAATATCCATTTATTTTCTATGTAGGGATTTAGGACATCCCCAAAAGTGCATAACCCACAATTACAAAGAAATGTCATCATTATAGAGAAACGTGTTGAACTAAAAATTGCCAAGATGATCCAGTTGGAATAGGTGGGTGGCCGCCAATATCCACCTCGATCAGTCCTCCCCCCTTAGGAAGAAATGATATCCATTCCATTGAGTTACCCCATTAGGTGAGTAACTTTTTTCTGAATTTGGCCCTGGGTGAGCCACTTTCCTTGGTGCAAGAGTTTCCCTTCCTTGACAACCCGATTGCTACAAGGAAAATCCCCCTATACTGGGTCTAAGGTAAAGTTAGAGTGCTAACTACCTTAAAATATTGTTCTGTCCTTAAGATACCCCAAAACCAATTAAACTAAGTGATGAGAAAGAAATGAAAGAGAGTTAATGAGTGCACCTTTAGTCCTTGTGGTTGGTGTTGACCTCTTTCACTTATTGTCGCCTCCTAGATCACAGGTCTCCTCCCAAAGCTGACCTGCAAAAGGTTGAGAATACAATGCAACAAAATATGAAATCTCTATTGATAAATTTAAAATTTTAGACATAGATATAAATGCACAAATCAAAAAAATCATGTAAACATAGGGTTTTGGCACAATAATGAACTCTTTTATTCAATTTCAAGACAAAAAGGATTACAACCTTTGTCGGCAACCGCTCCACGAACCAAGTCTAGGATCCTATGTCATGGATCCAAGTGAATCAATCTCACATTATCCTCTCGAACCAACATATCACCTAGGGAAGGAGGACGGGTTTCATAAGGAGAAAGGATGGTGGGGAAGGCTGAGGCCAAAACTCAGAATAGGATGCAAATATTGGGCTAAGAAGGGGAGGGGATTTTGGTATAGTTTTCTTATTCTCTTGATTGTGTTCATAAATAAATCCTCAAGGCCTCTTTTTATATGAGAAAAAGATGTTTATTCATTTTGGAGATGGGATACAAGGGGTAAAATGGTTAGGAAACCCTCTATAGCCCATAAAATCCACAGAATTCCATGCAATTTTATATTTTTTGCAAATTTTGGAGGTAAACGCAGGATAATTAGCATACAAATCATGTATGTATGTGGGATAACTAGCATGAAACATGTGTGTATGCAGGCTATTAGTGGAGCAGGACATGTACACTATCCAAAAAATGGTTTTTTAAGAGGAATCCTGAGTAGTATTTTGGAAAAGTACGTAAATGCAAGGGCTAATGTCTTGTATGCACAAATAAGGCATTTTTGGACTATAACACTGATAAATTTGGATCCTCTACTAGTGATTTCCCTTGCCCTGTGTGTCCACTATATGATCAGTGGACGCATGTTCCATGCAGTCAGGGTTGAGCTCTATTGGTGTCAACTTTTCTGCAATCTCTGAGGTGTCTAATAATGGTGGAAAATATGGTTGAAGGAGGTTCACATTGAACATTGGGTGCAAGACAAGGAAGGTGGGAGTGTTGAGCTCAAAATAATTATCACCCGCAACCTTGGTGATATTAAAAGGCCCATAGCGAAGTGGATAGAGTTTCTGATGGAGCCCTTTAAAGAGTTCTTTCTACAAATGTAACCATACCTTGTCTCCCACTTAAAAATTGTGCGATACCCAGTGTTGATCATGGCGTTGCTTGTACTAAGAATTGGCTTTCTACAAAATCTCATGGACATGTTGGCGGATGTGCTAAATCCACTCAATGAATCTGGTGACTTTGTTTCTCTTAGATTGAATATGGGAATATGCTACCCATGTGGTTGCAAGAGGTAGTGCAACATCAATGGGACCCAAGGTTTGGAATCCTAGTCCCACCTGAACGGGGCTAAGGTCGATGGAGCTATGGAGAGTCCTTTTGTATCTTTTTTGAACATAGGAAATATTCTCATCCCGTATATGCATATTCTTAAGGTTATACATGTGCAGGATGTGCACAATCATCCAATTGATGGCCTCTTTTTGGCCATCGGTTTGGGGGTGGAAGGCAGTGGATTTAGTGAGTTGGTTTCCAACAGTGACCAAAGACTCGACCAAAATGTGTTGAAGAACCTATTGTCCTGATCTAAGATGATGGTTTGTGGTATCCAAAAATGGACCCACAATCGTTCGAAGAAGAGCTTGGCAGTATCTATTGTTGTGATGTTCTTCTTGTATTTTATGAGAATGGCCATCTTCAAAAACTGATCAACCACCACAAAGACACAATCATTTCCTTTCTTGGTGGATGGAAGGCCAGACATGTAATCCATCGAGATGGATTCCCAAGGCCTCTTGGGAGTAGGAAGAGGGGTGTATAAGCCTTGATTCTCAATGTTTGACCTAGAAATGGAACAGGAAGTGAAAGATGTGATATACTTGATGACGTCCTATCAAATTTTTGGCCAATAAAAATGTTTCTGTAGAATGGCCACAATTTTCTCCACAATAAATATTTCAGTATTTTATTAGATATGTTGACAAAATATCCAATGGAATATCCATGGAAGTTTACAAATCATGCTTTCCCAAGGTCAAGTGGGTACAAGTAATGGATGGTATAGACCTTACTTCTTGATACTTAGTCTTGTTGGTACAACAAAATATACATCCTCTATTACATCATGCTACATCTTTTGACATTCTAGGCTAGTACACAAACCTTTGTAATTTGGAAATTGTCTTCCGAATTGATCTGTATTTATGAGCGAAACTAAATGAATAAAATATTGAATAAAATAACACAGAGATAAGGATAACACAAAGATATATCTAATGAACAATAACTTCAATTGAATAAAGGAAATAGGAAGAAACTGTAAAACTACAAAACTGAAAACAACTTGCTCGAATGGTGGTAGCTATCTCTAAGAAGAGATGTGTCTTCTACATGCATTCATCTGAGAAGAATAATTACAATGTGTATACAAAGGCATTTTTAACATTACTCATGAATTCCAAAACCCTTGACATCCAAAATCCTAACCCTAGGAGATGAAATGACAAAAGTTATGTGGGCCCCGATGGGTAAGATGGTACCCCAACTTTTCGGGGTCATAATGTTTGCATACGACCTTCGTTTTAGGTGTGTGATAGCCTATTGTAAAGGTATTTTCAAGAACTACACATTATGCCATCAAAATTTAACTCCATCTACAGTTTAACTATTGAAATCCAAAAAAACACTATTTAGGGCCCCAAAATGGCCCTAGAAGTACAAAAAGATGTATTGGCATGAAAAATTCCAAAATAAGTCAATTGGAATAGGTGGGTGACCATGAATATCCACTTGGATGTTGTGTAGGGATTAAGGACAACCCCGAAAGTGCATAACCCACAATTACAAAGAAATTTCATCATTACAGAGAAACGTGTTAAACTAAAAAATTTCAAGATGAGACAGTTGGAATAGGTGGGTGGCCACCAATATGCACTTGGATCACTAATACCAAAATTTCCTACAATATTGGAGGTGTGAGCCTCTCTGATAAGGTATATCCATTCACCTTTAGGGACATAGAGATTTTCTATGTTATAGAGTAACCCATTCCAAAAATAATAGTTAGCCTTGTCTTCACCTTATTCTATATGAATTTGTGCCTATAGTTGTTGAAACACCTCCTTGAAGTCCTTGTATTTTGTGTATGCCTCTCTATATGCATCATGGGTAAAATGATCCATGTGCATCATAGTTCCCAAAGATGTAATCTTGGATGTGGATGGAATTGAAAGCATGTCTTCCAACCTATTTTTGATTCCCTTCTTATACTTGATGACTAAATGAAATTGTTGTAAAAAACCATCGACTTGTAATGTATTGTTTTTTGTAGCTTACTCTGAGCCTTCAAATGGTGTAGTGGTTGGTGATGTGTGTGGATGATGGTCTCCTTTCACATAAAATAATGCTTCCAATTCTTGATATCTTGAACCATGACATAGAGTTCCTTTTCATAGGTAGGGTAGTTGAAAACTACCCCATGAAATATTTCAGAATGATAACATACAATCCTTCTTCCTTACATCAAAACAACTCCCATGGAATACCCACTTTCATATGTCTCCACTTCGAAAGGATTTTGAAATTTTGGTAATATGAGAACTAGTGCTTGACCAATATTTCTTTTTATCTCATCTAAATCCTTATATTGATTCTTATCCCACTAGAAAATCTTACCACTCATTATTATCGTCTGAAGTGGTCAATGGTGCAACTACTAAAAATGAAGTTATGAACTTATGCTAGTACTTTTCTTCCCCAAAACAATTCTTAACTTCAATGACATATGTGGGAACTTTCCATTTCATGATGGCCTCCATATTTTCAATATCTATCTTTATATCCCCTCCACTAATCACATACCCCCAAATACACCAAATATTGCTAATAAAACTCACATTTCTTGAGGCTAACCAACTAATGGTGCTTCTTCAAAGTATCTAACACCTACATGAGATGTGAGATATACTCCTACCAGGTACCTCTGTAAACCAGTATATCATCCAAATAGACTATAACAAATTAATATAGATATTTCCTTAATACATCATCCATTAGTCTCATAAATGTAGCAGGTGCATTACATAAACCAAATGGCATGACCAAACATTCATACAAACCTTGCCTTTTCTTGAAGGCAATCTTCTGGGCTAGTGGTATCCTTATTTGAGATCAAACTTGGTGAAATATTTTGTGTGCTACATTTGATATAACATATCATCGATCCTGGGAAAAGAGTACCAATTTTTTAGCGTAATCTTGTTCAATGCTCTGTAATTGATACACATTTTCCAAGTCCCATCCCTTTTTGGTACAATTATGATAGGTGACACACAAGGTAGGGTGGTTGGTTTAATCACACCTTGATCTAATAATTGTTACAACTATGTCTTCACATCATTTTATTCTAGAAAAACTATCTATAGATCCCAATATTTGGAAATGGGGAGTCTGGAAATAACTTTATTTTTTGCTCCACTTCCCTCTTAGGTGGTATCCCTTTAGGATCCTAGAACGCTCCTCTATATCCATGTAGAAACTTCTCCAATTGATTTTTATACTCTTTAGTATACCCCACTAGGGATGCATTTACTCTTATCGACTCATCCTTGGTCTGATTTTCTCATAATAAAATTAAAACATGTTTCTTACTGGAACCAATCAACTTCTTGTCTTCGTTATCACTTACCAGCAAGATATTTGACTTTCCTTTATGCATGTTGATGATGTAGGAATTCCCATAATTGATTACTCGATAATGGTTGTCTCTCTGCATGAATATTGCATCCATAATATACATTTAGGGGATTCCAAACACTACTCCACATATGTCAATAGGTACTACGTCCAATTCCACTTTATCAATTAAATCAACACATACAAAAATTTTAATCTTACATTGTTTCGTTACCTTGATATTTGCATCCTTGTTTTCCCATTCCAATGGATACAAGATAGGAAGATCGTAAAACTCCAATCCAATCTTGCTGACCAGATCTACTGCTATGATATTAGCCTATGAAACAGAGTCAAACAAGGCATATATCTTGGTATTCTTAACCTAGATCTTAGTGTGGAAGAGTTTGGTCATCTCCTTCTCTTCCTAGTGATGAAGGATACTCAATTTCACCTCCTTTTTCACTAATGTGCAGATAATATCCTCATCCACATCGGATCTACTTTCAAATTGATTGCTCAAATCCATGGCTAGAATATTATTTTTCTTTGCATCCTTATTGCAATTCTTCAGGTTCAAATTTGGATGTAGTTTCCAACACTTTTCCTAATTGCACCCATCAATATTGAAATGGTTAAAAGGATTGCTAGGATCTATGCACTTACGTGCAGTGGATACCATATTATTATCCTTTCTTCCTTTCCAATTATTCTTCCCCTCCTTGGAAGCTTCTTGGTGCTCTTTCTATTTGGAACTACTTGACTACCCTTTCTTGTGTCCTATGTTTTCTATATATTGTGTTTGTACACATGCCCCATCCATTGTTATTGGATTTAAAATCATCACTTTATTTCATACATGGATATGTATGCCCCCTATATACTTGAGGAGTACATTTGGGTTCTTGAGAGAGATACCCATCATGATGACCATCTTTATGAACTTGGCAATGTACTCTTGTACACTCTTCACTTACATTTTTCAGAAGTTGTGCCACCAGATCCATTGGTCGTCTACTTATCCAATAGGGTAGAATTGGGAATTGATGAGGGTTTTAAGTCCCCCTACCTAGTTACTAGAGGATCACCCTCCATCCTAATTTTTTATGTATGGATTTTCCTCTAGGTTAAATCATGCCCCTCTAACTTCAGTTTGGAAAATGATATCTTTTGTTCTTCATCTATATGGTGAATGGTGAAATAAAATTCTAGTTTCTACAACCAATGATTCAATTTTAATGCATCTATCTCACCTTGGCATGGCTTTATGTCCACTTTTTATTCCATATTGAATAAATACTATGAAAGGTTTATGTTACTGGAACTCCACTGCCCTTTCTTGAGTTATTTTCACAGTTCCTTTTATGGGTCTTCTTATACCTCGTTTTCCCATCTGATTTGATCTCTTAGTTCGAGCCTCCAACTTCTCTTAATTGGTTTAGCTTACTTGCTACAACCACCATGAGGAGGGATATAACACAATATATATCAATTACTTTATCTTCCAGCCTCCCAAATATATCCTCTATTGGATCTCAAGGGTTTTTATGAATATACTTGTTGGCCATGGCTAGGGTTCTGCAACTTTCCTCTTAAATCGATTCCCATATCCCTTCAACTTCCCACAAATACCCCAAAGAAACTTTTTATGATACCAATGTGATCTATAAATAGCTTTGGATATTCCACTAAACAGTTTGTCATAATAGATCTAATAAAATATTGAAATCTTTATTGTGAAGGTTAATTTCCTTTACATCTCAGATTCTTTAATTACCATTTTTCTTCTTAAAATGTATGAAATAGATAAAATGAAAAAAATAGAGAATAGAAATAAATAATCACACACCATCCACAAATAAATGCAAGATATAACCTAGGAAATGCAATATGCAAGAAAACCCAGCAAGAAGGTGAGGTTGCTCTGCTCTATTTTATTCAAATGAAAGTACAAAGAAAGAGACACTCTTTATGGAGTTTCCTTTGAAACTATGGCTTGTATGGTGGCTACAAAATATTTTCTCTATTATACTCTCAAAATACCACTCCTAGTTGTTCTTATCAATTATGGAACAAATACAATGCTAAATAAATGGCACCCCTTCTCCTCATAGATCTTGGTATTTAACATCACCCAATAGCCATCTAGGGGTAGGGTATTGAGTTCATCAACCCTCAATTGTGATAAGGATTTGAACCTTATATAATATTCTTGAGAGACCACATGTGGATATCCCCATATGCATGAGTGATGGGGGTTTATTTTGTAACATTCTCCATCCCAAATGAGGTCCATTACATGTGAAAATACTCATAAAATTATTTTTTTTCTAACTAATCATGTAGCTTACCAGTTATAAGAAAACATATAGTTTAACCATGTGTTAATACCATGAACTAGATGCATCTACATAATTCTAAAATAAACACAAAATTAATATAATAATTATCTAGGTGGATATCAGTGGCCACCCACCTATTCCAATTGGCTCAAAACAGTCTTCTAGCAATTTACTATTTTTAGTAGTTTTTTGGTTCCTAAACTTTCGAGGCCATTTTGAGGGACTAAATGATTTTTTTCTGGGATTGAGCACCTCAATGATATACAAATACTCTCATTTATCCCTAAAAATGAATCTCCTCTATGATACCTTTTCAACGAGCTATTGTGCGCCCCAAACGAAGATCGTATGTCAAAGTTACGCCCTCAGGAAGTTGATACACCAAACTACCCAAAATGGGGTCCACAAAACTGTTGGCTTTTCATATTCTAAGGTTAGGGTTTTGGATTTTATTTATGTTAAAAATTCCTTTAGAGCCTCATTTTAATCCATATTCTTCCGAATGTGAGTAGTCGTCACATCTATTCTCAGAGATAAGTTGCCACCATTCTAGCGAGACTTTCACTCTGTATTTCTACAGTTTTGTACATTTCGCTCATTAATAGAAATTGTGTATTACTTTATCTACGAGTTTATGGTTTCATTGCTGATATATTTTTGTTATATTATTGGATATTTGAGATATATTTTTACATTTCTTTATTATATCTCCACTCTCATGTCATGCCAAAAATAATTCAGATCAGTGGTATCAGAGCATGCTGCTCTTGATCGTTTTTCAGTGCATGTCCTCAATGAGGTCTGAGTATAGAAAGTTGGTTCTCAAGATTGTATCTCTTGATTAAAATCACTCTCACACACCCAAGAAACCCTCCATGGTGGAAGAAAATAAAAACGACAGAGCAGAAGATTCTATTAACTTGTTTCTTGAGCAAGCTCTCACGTGAAAGAGGGACGAAGCGATGGAGAATTTTCTCACATCCTTCAATTCATGTCGATAATAGGTGCGTCTTCATCAAACGACCACTTTGGAGGCACCTCGCCTTTAAAGGCTGATATTCTTGTATTTGAAGGACAGATAGATGTGGATGCCCTATAAAAATGGATAAATGTGATAGAAGGTTATTTCTTTGTTCAAAATTTCTCTGACAGGGAAAAGAGCACCTTCACACTCCTTAAGGCTCTCCCCCATGTCAAAAATTGGTGGGAAACTTATTGGGAGAAAATTTCCACAGAGGATTCTAGAATATATGGGGCCAATCTCACTTGGTATTTTTTGTGGATGCTGTCAAGGAACAGTATTACCTTGTTGGTAACTATGACGACTAATACATGAGATGGTCCACACTGAGTCTTTGATACCCATGTTTTTTCTATATCAAGCACCTCAATGATAGTCTAACCCTCACATTGTGACCCAAAAATTAATCTGCTCAATGATATATTTCCAACGAGCTATCGTGCTCCCCAAATAGAGATCATATTCCAAAGTTACGCCCCCAGGAAGTTGATACACAAAACTACCCAAACAAATTCCATTTCCTTCAACAAATCTAGCCCAATAACTGCTTTGTTTGTTGGATTATCCTAACTCACCAGTGTGTTACACTTCTTTCCATAGAATGCTTCAATTGGGATCATTTTCAATGAGGCTTGATACCCATTATTATAACAAAATTCAAGTAAATGAATATAATCCCACCACTTTGATGGTTGATCACATACATTCTGATCATGTAATTAATTATTCTCTGAGTCCTCTCTATTTTTACATCCAACTCTAGGTGATACGAAATACTCAGATTTAAATTTGTCCCAAAACCTTTGAAAAATCCTTTCCAGAAATTGGATGTGATCTTTGCATATGTGTCTGAAACTATTTCCTTAGGCACTCCATGTAACCTAGAAACTTCTTTCATGTAGATATTTTCATTATTTGTTGTCTTGTGTGTAGTATTTACTAGAATAAAATGTGTTTCCTTAGTTAATTTATCCACCACCACCATGATGAAATCATGTTGCTTCACTGTTCTAGGAAGATTTGTAATAAAATAAACTTTAATTACTTCCCACTTCCATTCTGGAATGGGAAATGGTTGTAACCGACCCGCTAGATGTGTGTTTTTTCTTCACCTTCTCACACTCTAGACATGTATCTTTGTAATTAGCCACTTTTTTCTTCATTCCAAGAAAAAAATGTTGTCTTTTTATAGTTGCAATTGTTTCATGATATCTTGGGTTCCAAACATATAGCACATTGTGCATTTCCCCCATCATTGTATTTTTTAGCTCACTAGAATTCGAAATATATGATTTGCCTTTGTATATGAGAATTATATTCTTGTTTTAGCTCAAAGTATTTAAATTTTTGTTGTAAATTTCCTTGTTGTAATGTTTCTTTTATTTTCAAATAGTGTTGATCTAAATTTGTTGCAGAAATACTTTTATCTTTCAAATTAGTCATGTACATGATAATGGATGCAATATGCATCTCATGCTCTCTCCCACTAAGTGAATCAATCACTTGATTTTATTTTCCTTTGATGTTCTTAATTTCAAAGTCATATTCACTAAGAAGTTCAATCCATCTAGTTTTCCTAGCATTTAATGTGGGTTGTACAAACAAATGCTTCAGACCAAAATCGTCTATCCTTAGCTCAAATTGCCTCCTCATGAGGTAATGTCTCCACTTTTTTAATACATGTACAATGGTTGTTAATTCCAAGTCATGTTCAACATAATTCCTCTCATGTTATTTTAATTTTCAAGACTCGTAACATACCACATGATCCTTTTGAGTGAGAACTCCACCAAGCCCTTCCTTGCATGTATCAATGCACACTGCAAAATAGTCATTCCTATATGTGATCTTCAATATTGTTGCACTTTTCAATATATATTTCAGTTATTGAAAACTTTCTTCACATTTGGGAATCCATTCAAACTTCACTCCCTTCTTTTGCAAAGAAGTGATTGGGCCTGCAATCTTTGAAAATTATTTTATGAATCTTCGGTAATAACCAACAAGACCCATAAATGATCTAACCTATAACATATTTCTTTGTGTTGGTCATCCTCTAATTTTCCATATCGTCTCAGGATAAACTGTTATCCCGTCTTTTGAAATAATATGCCCAAGTAGTGAATCTTCTTTTGATAAAAGATTCACTTACTTAGCTTGGCATACAACTTACGTTCTCTTAAAACTTTTAGCACCATTATTAAATTATTCTCATGTTCCTCTATTGACTTTGAGTAGATGATTATATCATCTAGGAACACAATTACAAAATTTTCTAGGTACTCCCTGAACACTCCATTCATCAGGCACATAAAACAGTTGGGGAATTTGATATCCCAAATGGCATTACCATGAATTCATAATGCCCTTATCTTGTCCTGAATGTTTTCTTGATGATGTTTTCTTCCTTTATATTCACTTGATGATAACCTAATATTAAGTAAATCTTCAACAATATTATTACACTTGTCAGTGGATCAAATAAGTCATCAATCCTTGCCAAAGGATATTTGTCCTTTATTGTGACCTTATTCAGTTGTATGAAATCAATACATAGCCTCAAGGTTCCATATTTATTCTTTACAAACAACACTGAGGCTCCCCAAGGCGATAAACTTGGACATATATACCCCTTCTTTAACATATCTTCGAGATGCATCTGCAACTCTTTCAACTCTAGCGTTCCCATTATGTATGGTGTCTTGGAAACTGGGGTAGTTCCTGGCACCAAATAAATAGATAAATCAATGTCTCTATTTGGTGTGAATCTTACCACTTCATCTCTGGCTACCTATACCATATAGGCTACAAAAAATTGGCATCCCTTCCTAAAACTCTTTTTCGGTTTCATACTTGAAATTTCTCTAATAGCTAAAACTGTTAGAATGCCTTGAACCTTGCCTCGCTTCCCTTATTCATCAAGACATGTGATAGTCTTTTTGTAAATATATAGGACAACTCGGTATTTTTTCAACCAATCCATGCCAATTACACAATCATATGAACCTAATTGTATGATTTTCCTATCTACATTTGTGATGAGTCAATTCATGTCTATTAGAAAATCTATAACCAACTCATTGATCTTCCCCTTAGCCCTTGTGGCTAACAGAACTAACAAAGATTTCTTATGCTTACTCCTTTGCAAATTAAATATTTCAACAATGTTATAGTTTATGTAACTATGTCTAGCTCCATAATCAATTCAAATTTATGTGGGTTGGTTATCAATCTCACCTTCCACTTCAATCACGGGGGATTGATATTTTGCTTGATTGTTTCCCAAGGCTGCATAAATCCTTGGAATGTTTCATTTCGTGGATTCAATAGTTTCCACCTCATAAATGTTGTGGATAGTACTCATTCTTTCACCTTTGTGAGGGCCATCCCTATATAAGTGATTTTCCTCACATCCCCAACATTGTACAAGTTTCTTACTTTGCCTTTTTCCAAATGAATCTGTAGTGTTTTGATCATTTTGGATTAAATGAACTTGTCAGTTTGCTTGGGATTTGTTCTTGAAAAAGTGATCCAAGAGCATCTGGAATGCTCAAAATTTGATCTTCTCATATTCTTGTGAAAATGAATTCAGTGTGTAGAGCTTGACGAGTGCTTTCCAATAGCACGTGCATCGCTTGAAATGGGTGTCGTATGAGATGTCAGGACAAAAGTCATAAATTTCTCATACGACACCCATTTCAAGCATGATGGACACAAATCTTCCACGTGGCCATCCATACAGTTAACAGGGCATAGGATGATGTCAGCATGATGACGTGGTAGCACGAGAGACTACCATGTATCACTCAGATTTGGCATTTTTGGCACCCAGTTGGACCAATAAAAAATTTCCATGTATCATATATACGATTGTGTGGAAGGTACATTTAGGTGATGGCATGGCATCCATACACTGACGTGGAAAAAATGTGGAAATTACTGGGCAGGTGACTGTACAGGTGATGTAGGAAATGACGTTGCACCATGTGAGATAATAATGGTTGCCATGTGGAAACACCAAATTGGCCAATAATGGATAAAGAGTATAAAATATATTGGGTTGAATGGGAATCAAACCCATGATCTCCAGGGGAATATTCCAACAACTTAATAATATCCTACCACCAATGCAGCACATGTGTTGATTGGTTACAACAACCAACAAATTATATTTAAAGTGTTATTAAATACAACCCAGGTATATAGGGGGGTCACATGGCTAAACTAGCCCTATATAAACCCAGTGCCTGGCCTTCATGTTAACTCTGAGTAAATTGTTGGGATGAAAAAACAATCTACAAAGGTAACCTACAAACCAACTTTAAGACTAGAAACTAGTCTTTCCAATCTAGAGAGGGTTCTCTCTGAGACTTGATCTCTGATAGACATGTTTCTTTTATTTATGGATAGATTTTAAACTTCAAAGTATATTTTTAACAAGTCTGCTGACAAAAGATAGTGTTTCTAGGGCTATGGAGTCAACCCCTGAAAACAAAGAAACAATGTTTGGTAGGTAAAATTTCTCAGAGGAATAAAGGCTAAACAAGGTGATGAACTTTAGTATTTAATTTGATTATGAAGGGTGAAAGAAGAAAATAAACACACAACAAAATCAGAGCACTGTAGTGGATGAATTCTGATCTTAGTTGAGAAGATAGACAAAATTTAAATTGGTTCAGTCTACACCACCACTTAAATGAATTTTGGACTTTAAAAATTACCAATTTAAACATAAGAGAAGTGAAAGTGAATATGAATACACAGGAGATACATAAAAAGAGAGATATAAACTTTAGAGCATCACCATTAGAATGTTGTTCTTAAGGAATTCAAGACTTCTACATTTGTATTTCTTTAGATTTAGCAAATTACACAAAGGATCAAAACATCGATACTTTTTCCCGTGCACCCATTTAATTCAAAAAATAGTCCCTATATAGAGAGATAAAATATATACTAAGATGCTAGGAATTAAACTACTAACTCTTAAAGTTGTGTATCTGGTTGTTTTCAAAACGAATAACAACCTTTACAAGAATTCTCAAAAATAGGACAGTCGATATAGAAATCACAAACGATTTGGGGTGTTGTTTACAAACATAAAATATTTAGTCAAATCACAAACATATGGTTGTGATGGAATATTATGTGTGTTGTTGGACAACATTGTCACCGATGTGCAATCGATTATGGCTCTTGTTGCACAGCTGTTGGCCGTGAAATTTGCGTAGTGATTTTGTGCAGTGGATCTTCATGCAGAGGTTGCGCACATGAATCCAGTTGGCTATAGAGAGCGGGATCATCCAATTTTCCCATAGATTCTTTGTTCAAAGTCACATGTAGTTGTAAGGCTCTATTTGTCCTTTTCAATGACAAGATTTATTTTTCCAAATTTTTCATCTGTCTCAACAAAGCCCCATTTATTTTCAATTTCATTTGAGCATCGGAGAGAGTTGCACATGCATTATCAATAGTTGGTCTACACTCTTTGAAATGCTCGATGATTCTTTCCTTTGACATCCTATTAACCTCCCTAAGATCAATGATTACATATTGGACTTATATGAGATGTTTTTTAAGCAAATTTATATTCTTTTCTCTTGTTGTTGGCAAGGTAGGGAACAACTAACCTACTTGAATCTGCGATGCTGGTGTTTCAATAATATTTTTTTCCAATTGTCTTATCAATTCTCTATTTTCTTGATAACATTGGGCTATGATATGTTGATATTTCTTTAGTTGTTGTCTCATTTCCTGGGTATTTTCCTTGTCCTCACCTAACTCCATCTATCTTTCATCAATTTCCTTGTTCACACATTCAATAAGCTCTAGTCGAACTGTGTGTATGGGAAATCTCTTGGAAGAGGAATTGGTGTGTGGCTTACTGGGAGCTTGGATCTCCTTATTTTTATTATTCAATCTTGACCTGCTTCTCTTCTGGGATGTTGGTTGACTGAATGATGAGTCTTCTATTTCTTTCCATTTTCCCTGTTGATTCCTTCACAGATAGAGGAATGTCTCCTTTAGGGTATATGGGAATGTTATCCGAAATCAAAAAATAATTCCAGTCCTTGTTCAAATGTCTCAATTCTTAAACCACTAGCATATTAATTAATGAAAAATGGATTAAGTTGTTCCCTGGCTGGTCATCTTTTGCCTGGACACTATCTGCCATCTTTGTCAAGCTTCGACACAAGAAGAAAGGAAGGTTTAAGGGATTTTCCCCTGTGAAATGCATCAGTATCCTGATGTGGTATGGATACACCTTTTCTAATATTCCTTCACAGGTGAATTATTTCTTGATTATATTTGACAATTTCTCAAAATGTTCCAGGAGATACTTGCCTGGAATGCCAACTCAAATTTTCTGATTTTGATATTTAGGCTTGATGAAATCCATATAACATGAAATGTCTAAAGGCATTCCTTTAAACCATTTCTCTCCCTGTAGAGGGATCTCCGTCGCAACTAACATAATTTCCTCCATCACTCGGAAAGTGATTCTTGCAATTGTCACACTGACACCAATAAAATTGAGGGTGAATTGCTCATCTAGTTGCGCATTATATCCTTGAATCCTTTCCCAGAAATGCATGCATCTGGCTTGTTCAAAAGACACTCTGATCGTCAGGTCTCCATTTATTAATTTCAAGTACTGAGTTTTAAACCTCACGACCCTGCCACTGCTTGCATTCTTTTTTTTGCTTTGGGAAGATGCTATAGTGCTGGTATATGTTAATCTCAAGCACACAACAATAAATTATAATATCCTCTCTGCACAACAAATGAGGATGATGAACTTTGTAGAAACTGAAAGAAAAGGTAGCAACTAGAATATTTTCACAGCAAACAAATCAAGAACATAAAATTCGATGCAATGAGAAATTCGGCGTGGTAGTAAAGTGCGAAAAAAAATTCGGTGCAGTGGAGACTCGATGCGGCAGCAAACAACAATGTGAGACTTGGCACAACAAAAATATAAATGCAGTAGTAGGTAATTTAGAAGGAAGAAGCATGAATATGAAAAGAAACAACTTGTTCCAAAAATTTAGTTTGCAGCGAGCTCCAAAAATACTTTTAAGCAATGGCTGAAAAAAATGGAGTGGACGCAGCAAAATCAAAACAATAGACTTACAACACAATTGAAAGAAAATAGCTTTTACACAGTGAAGGGCTCCAGAGTTTGCTGAAAAAAATATGGATGATGCACAAATTCTAAAAGTGATGGAGAAGCATGAAGGATGATCAATATTTATGCTTGAACAAATAAGGGTTGAAATCATGGAAGAGGATGGTAAATCCATGGCGATGAGAAGTTCGAAAGTAGGTTGAATATTTGCACAACAAACTCGTGCAACAGGTACACTTTTGAAGTGTGAAAAGTAAAAATGATAGGAGTTCCATGATTGTTCACTTTTATGACTTCATGATTAGGTAACGATGCTCATAATAACTTTTGACATGACCTTTATCCTAGCGACTTGACTCGACTTTGGAACCTAAATTCCCCTTTTTTGACATGACTAGATATTTCAGAAGATAAACTCTTACAAATCACACATGACTAATTATTACACCCTTTTCACGACTCTTATCCAAAGTTATTGCTTGATTTTTCAAACCCTCCCTTAGTTTGTCACTGACCTCATAAACTTTGACACACCAACTGCGACTTATTTAGGAAAAAAATGTTTTTTCAAATAACTAAGACTTGACTCTAACACATTGGATGAACCTATGACTCTAACTATAAAAAACATGGTTCTGACACTTCATATGACATGGAAATGTGTGCCAATTTGTAAAGGAGATGTATATAAGTTCATGTTAAGTGCATATTTTCCTCATTTTGCATGCAAGAGGTGTTCTTATTTTAGATTTTCCTTGTTTTGTGTGCTATTGAGTTCTTTGAGAGAAGTATAGTGTTTATACTCATTTTTATCATAATTTTGAGAGAAATCTAATGGTGATGTTGGTTCTATGTAAAAATTTTGTGTACGAAGTCCTTAGCTCCATTTTCTATGCATGAGACCCATAGTCTAGTTATATGTTCAAAAGGGGGTCTTTAAGCACCTCTTCAGAACATAGCAAGTTTATACTCATTTTTCTCATAATTTTGTGAGGAATTCAGTGATAACCTTTGTTTATGGTTTTGAGTAGTATAATTGAAGGGTGTCTTCATATTTTCCATTGTAAGTCATCATTTTATCAAGAATTTGAGCATTAATAGAGTGGTCTCACTGTTTGGAAGTGGACACAAAGATGTAGCCCAAGATGGGTGGAATCCATTATCAAACATTGAAATGAGCCTTTTTATTTGTTGTCTTTATTTCTCTCTATTTTGGCACTCATTATTTCCACAAGTTATCTATCAATTAATGAAGTTTTGGATAAATAAGTGTTTTCACATGTTATTTCTCAATTAGTCAAGACGATCTTATTTTCCTGAATCTAGTTGGATGTTTAGTGTCTTCTTAAGAAATAATTGACATATAAGGATTTTTAAATCAAGTTTCTATCAGAGTTGGTTTGACATGTATTTTCAAGTGAATGCTTACGAGGTCCATACTCAAGCTTGGTGAAGGATTGTTTCAAGAGTACATTCATGATATTGGTTCGAGGCGTGGATTTCAATAGAAATAAATGGATTCAATAAAAGACAGGGATTCTTCAAATCCAAACCCTTTTGGTAATAAAGAGGCATTCTTTTTTTTATTGATTGAAATGAAGGTCATGGTGGAATAAATGTATGAAGATCGAAATAAGGCCAAGGGAATTGGTGGTAAAATCAAAGGAAAACTGCATAACTTCGAGAAGCAGTCAAAGGGAAAAGAAGAAGAGAATCCTACATGTTATCATTGCAAGAATAAAGGACATGAGGAAGAAACATGTTGGAATTTTCATCCAAAGAGGCTTCCAAACAAGTTCAAGGATAAGGGTAAATAGAAGGCCACAACCATAGTTCAGGATCTTGGATCAAATTCTAAAGTTATGGCTATGGATGTTAAAGGTATATTTTTTGTTGTTAGTTCTAGTTCATATAATTCTTCTTCAAAGGCTAATGTAATCCTTTATGGAAGAAAAAGAAAACAAGTGTTTCATTTATAAGTTATCTCAAAGCATAATAAGATTGAAGCACTTGTTGATGGTGGATCACAAGTAAGTCTTATTTCAGAGAAAGTTTTTAAGAATTTGGGATCAGAGACTAAGCCTCATCTGAGACCATATCCTTTGGATTGGATTTTTTATAATTCTTAATTTGAAGTAACTAATAAATGCAAGTTACATTTTAAGATCACATCTAGTTTCATTGATGTGGTAGAGTTAGACGTGGTTCCACTTGACATTTGTGAGATGGTTTTGGGAAGTCCATACTTGTATGACATGAATTCCATTTCCCTCAGGAAACATAGTAAGTGTCATATTTTCAAGGATGGGATTGAGTTCATTATCAGAGCTCATTAGATGATGATGAATTTGGCAATTGTCACTACAGGGCACATGAAAATGCTAGTTAATGCTAGTATCTAGGATCTAGATTTACAACCTATTGTTGAAAGTAAAATAGTTCCTTTGGTTGATTCTTTTCCTGTTAAGAAAGGAAAATATTTTGATGGTTCATTCTATTTCTCATATTTATATCCAATTTTGCAGTACAATTTATTACTAATCAATGGAATATGTTTAGTAGATGCAACAATGAATGGATGAGTTTTTGAATTTAAGGGAATGATTAACTTAGTCGGCAATGTTGTTTTAGTATTCATTATTGTTGTGATGAGTTAGGTTCTCATTATCCAAGAAGGATGGATGGATGATACTAGACAAGTGAGGCATAAGTTCCCTCATTTCATTTCTAAATGATCCATACTTTTGGAGGTCCAAAAGTTCTTCAGTGGGGAGTTGTGTTCTAGGAGGATCTGGAACACTCAAAAATTGATATTCTCAATTGCTTATTAAAATGACTTCACTTTGTAGATATCAGTGAGCACTTTCCAATGGCGCATGAATCACCTCAAATGGACATCGCATGAGAAAGTTATGGCTTTTCAAAGTTTGGAAAAACAATAGGGAAGCATTCAAACATGGAAGGACATGTGGAAAGACCATAGGCTACCATGTGTCCATCCATAAAACTAAAAGAGAATAGAATGCAATTATCATTAAATCAACATTCTTACGTGGCATCACAAGAGGTTTCCATGTGTCACTCAAATTTTTCACTTTTAGAACCCAATTGGACCAATAAAAAATTTCCATGTGTCATCTGTATGATGACATGGTAGGTACAGTTAGGTGATGATGTGGAATCCATACACTGACATGGAATACAGGTGGCAGGTGATGTTGCAATGACTTGGTAGGTGATTGTGCAGGTGATGCAGGCAGTGACATAGCACCACGTGGGCCAATTAGTGGTTTCCACATGGCAGCACGAAATTGGCCAATAATGGATAAAGAGTACAAAACCTATTAGGTCGAATGGGAATTGAAACCATGAACTCTAGGGAATATCCTCCCACAAATTTTCCACACATTTCGATTTCTTACAAAAACCAACAAATTATATTTAGAGTGTTATTAAATACATCCCGGGTATATAGGGCGATCGGGTGGCTGACCTAACCATATATAAACCCATAGCCTGGCCTTCGTACGACATGGAAATGCATGCCAATTTGTATATGAGATGCATATAATTTCATTCCAAGTGCATATTTTCCTCATGTTGAATGCAATAGGTGTTCTTATTTTAGATTTTCCTCATTTTTTGTACTAATGAGTTCTTTAAGAGAAGTATAGAGTGTTTATAATATTTTTTCTCAAAATTTCAAGAAGAATCTGATGGTGATGTTGGTTCTATGAAAACGTGTTGTGTATGAAATTATTAGTTCCATTTTCTATGTATGAGACCCATAGTCTCATTATGCATGCAAAAGGGGGTCTTTAAGAACCTATTCAAAACATAGTCAAGTTTATAGTCATTTTTCTCATAATTTCATGAGGTAATCAGTGGTAACCTCTATTTATGGGTTTGATTAGAATAATTGAAGGGTGTCTTCAAATTTTCCATTGTAACTGATCATTGTATCAAGAGTTTGAGAATTAATAGAGTGGTCTCATTGTTTGGAAGTGGACCCAAAGATGTAGTGTCACGTACCCACTTAAAGAAAACAAATTTTTTCTTCAAATTCTCGAGGATTAGAATCCCCGAAATACCTACGGGGGACTTAGCATATGCTAGTTCCTTCCTTGTCCATCTCCATGTGATCATGGGTCATGACCATAGGCCAAACAAGTATGGCGTTCTTTTGATCTTCGTGACTCAGCACTACCAGAGCGTCGAGTCTTTCGACTCTGCAAACCCTGACACGGCGAAAAGTCGAACCCCGACAAGGCTAGCGAGTGGCAGGTTTCCCCCTTGGGGTCTTTCCCACATGACCCTGTCCCATGTATACGTGCTTAATATAGCCAAGTGCTTATCGAATTTTCATGTTTCATAGAAATGCGATGCATGACTTCCCTTTGACACTTTTCGCTACTCGCAACCTCGCAGATTGAAGCATCGAGCTCTCGTGCTCTTCTTCTCTGAAATCCTGAGACGCGAAAGTTAGAAATGGTTGACTTCCTCTTCGCACTTCTCGCAAATCCCAACCTTGTGAGTTGGAGAATTGATCCTTCTTGCTCCTATCTTGTGAATCCCTGAGACGCGAGAAGTCAATAGAGTGTTGACTCCTTTCCAGGTGACGCGTGCCCACCTGTCAATCACGTGGGCCCCACCTGATGGATGTGCCACGTGCTCTCATGAGCCTCAGATCTCAACACTTCGTGACTTCTATGGTCAAAAGTGACCCCTTCCAACCTCTGAAACCCTGAACTCCCGATATACGATATCTCCACGGAGTTCTGATCCAATGGTCCTCCCGTTCCTGGATCCAACGGTTCAGATTTTTCTCCTCGCCACTTCGCACTTCACGACTTTGTGAATTGGAGCACCCAAATCTTGCGCTCTCTTCTTACGAAATCCCAAGAAGTGATATTTATTTTCCCTCTCGTGTTCTCGCTACTCGCAACTTGGCGAGTCAAAGGGTTGAGCTCTCATGCTCTTATCCTGTGAATCCATGAGACGTGAGAAGTCAACGGAGCATTGAATCCCTTCTCTAGGCGACGCGTGTCCGCCTGTCAATCACATGGGCTCCACCTTGAATTTCTTCCACGTGTTCTCTCATGCCTGGCTCTTGGAAATTTGCTACTCGTGAAGTCGAAAATGAATCCTTTCAACCTCCGAACCCCCGAACGTGCGATAGCCGATGGGGTTCCTGATCCTCTCGCAACTTCGCCGCTTGCGAAGTCAAAAGGCTTCCCTCTATGACTCCTGATGTTTGAATCCCCGATATGGGCTATATCGTGACACGCGTCCGCTCTTATATGGATGGCTCAGATTCTTTCACAATTTCACAATTTCTGATGTCGAGTGCCTGGACTCTCATCTTCCGGACTCTCAAACTTTCGAACGTCGATATCTCGATACAACCCCTTCGGGACTTTCACCCTGCTGCTCTTCGCATGAGGTTTTAAACCTTGTGAAACTCTCGACAGATCCAATGGTTTTCATCTATTTAGACCAATATCTAACGGATCAGACCTGTCCCGCACTGAACACTCTCCCACTGCTCCCTGGACGTAGAAAAACCAATGATCCAGATACTCCCACGGACCTTGGGGATCTACAGTCCCAATTTATTCACTACTCACAAAGATGAAGCAAGAAAAAGGGTTAAGGCATTTAACGCCCTCGTGTATTCCTCCAATCTAACGGTCATGAATGACTGCAGTCCTTCCGATAGGATCTCATCCGTCGATCGATACTTATCTCTACGCTGTTATTTCGGGACTTCAAGAGGATCATTCTTCCTCGTACCTGGTTACTAAGGCTTGTGCTTTTGAATCCTTTTCCAGATTCTTGGTGAAATTTCTAAGAAGGTTGTCTCTATAGGGAGATCTACCCAAGGTATTACCTAAGGATGAATAAGGACATGGATTTCCCAAATGCAGACTTGAAGTTTGAATTAGATCAGTATGCATATAAATAGCGATTTATAAAACATAAGCCATACGTAATATTTCCATTATAAGCATGCAATCACCATTTCTGAATCAAAACACTACACAAGCATTCTTATATGCAAACCACTCATAAAACTACATAGACTGTGAGCATACATGTCAGCATATAAATTTCAAGATGCAAGATGTAAAACACTTATCAGAAATAACACTAGACGTGAATGCAACTACTAAGAGGGGTGCTCATTTCCACCCAACCATAGGCTCAGTGATTCCGATAGGATTTACTACTAGCCACCCCTGAGCTGAGACCACGATGTTGCAAGACTACATCTCTGTTTTCTAGTGACCGATAATGAGGGTTACTCTCCCCCTTCTCTGCTATCACTCACTCAGTATTTTCCAAATTTCTCTTCCTTCCCTCACGTCTACCCCCTTTCCGCTTCTCCCTCATGCATTTTTCCTCTTGCGAGGTTGTGTGTGGCGCAATTTCCCTCACACTGG